>JAHRHJ020000450.1:0-71621 GCA_019776745.2 Taxus chinensis | reverse complement strand
GGATCTCATCTCTATGAAAGTGTAATGGTATTTGTAATTTCATTTCAAGAAGATCCTTCATCTTGGATGAGATAAACAAATTTAAAATCTATTCACTGTCATTTGTTGATAAACATTGTTTGTAAGTCTTTGGGGGTACCTTATGCATGATTAATCAAAAACTTTAGAGTTTTATTGATTCTTTCAATTCGAGCCTTCGTTATGGAGTCTCAAAGATTATGTGAAAACGTGTTGATTTGGGCCTCCATTAAAGCACACCTTCTAGCTAAAGGAACATCTTGACTATACTAAAGTTTTCTGTTGTGAAGTTGTTCATTGTTGTGTAGTCCCTTTGAAGATTGGGTATAATCAACTTTATCCTACTTCATCTCCCACCAAAATCATTTAGAAACCATTGATGCACCCTGAAATACCCTTGTTTTCCCTATGTATCAACAAAGGAACAAAATCTACTTACAAAAATATGCAGAACAATCAGTATTTCGTAATGTCTTCAGTAACCTTAGGCTTGTGTTGAAAATATCTCCATCATTTAGAAGTGGCAACTTTTAAGATTTCAATCATGGGGCATTGAATGTATTTTCCCAAGGTTCCCTTCATATAATTTGTGCAAAGGAAGGATATCTCCATCTCCTTCATCAAACAAAGGTTACACTAAGGGTCCTCTTCCCCTGGTCGAAGAGGTATGCCCTAAAGCAGTGAGGATAGGTCAAATCCTGTCAAATGTGTTATCCATATCTCCACAAATATGAGTAAGAAAGGGTCAGTTAGATCTCATCCCTAGATACAAAATGACACACACTATGATCTATCTGCCTCTAATCTCCCTATTGAATCTGTGTTGTTTCTCGTCTTGAAAATGAGAATGAATTTGGATACCAACACTCGTGGCACCGGTGCCGGGGACTCTTTGAAGTATTTGAACAAAGGTGTACATGTACAAACCCTGCTTCATAGTTTTTTCATAGATTTTAAAGTGAAAATACATTGTTGAAACATCATTATTTGTTCTAATATGTAAAAATTATTCAAATTTGTGAGTTTTGAGTGTAATATTTCCAACTTATACAGTTATTGCACTATGATTTGTATCACCATTGATAAATATTGGGTAAAACAAGAGCAGATCTAGTAAGATTTGCATGAATCTTGTATTGAAAGACATTTGATAGGTCTTTCATAGTGAATTTACACAAACTAAGGTGGAAATCCTTAGTGACGACTCTGTGATGTTTAAATTCTTTATAAATACCAGTGTCTGAACATATATCAAGTAAGATTTGTCACTAATATCTGTAAAGCTGGAAGGAAGGAGATCTTTCTTCGCAAAGGACCCTAGTAAAAGGTTTTTCAAGAGATGGAAAAGTCAAATTTAGAAGGGAGGAGAATTTGGAAGGTTGTTGGAGATCAAGTATCAAGAAAAGAAATCTCCATTGTTGAAACTAATCATCCTGTGATTGAAGATTGCAGTACATCCTCAAGTGCTTCTGAATCAGGTAGCCTCTTTGTTGAATTAAATTCTCTATCTGGAGAGAGTCCATTATCTATATTTGAAACATTTTCTTCTCGATCTTCCCATGTATTTTCAAAATCTAATAGAGTTTTCCAAGAGATAGAACCTTTAGAGGGCAGTCATTCTAAAAATTGTATCCCTGTACCACACAGACACCTCACTCATCATCACTTTGTTTCTCCAGTAAGATCACCTCCTCAGAATAATATGGCTCAGCCTCTACCCAAACCTCCTTTTTTCATTAATAATTTTGGTCCCATAAATTTTAGAGGTATGGTTGGCTATCCAAATGATGTGCCACAAGATGTAAGAAATAGATTACCTAAGTTTTAAGGAAATAATGCAATAAATGGTGATCAACATTCGAAAGTCTTTGTCAATATGATGGAGGATTTTGAAATAAAGTTTGAAGATGTATACATTAAATTATTTATTCATTCTCTAAAAGAGGATGCAAGGGACTAGTATAAATCTCTGCTAGATAATTCCATTGACTCCTGGAAAGAGATGAAGAATTCCTTTAGAATGCAGTACGGTGATAAAATTGACCCTAGGTTTATTTTATCAGAGTTTGAAAATATAAAAAAGAATCCTAATGAATCAGTGCATGATTTCAACACTAGATTTAATAAAACATTGAGAAGACTACCGGTTAATTTGAGGCCGTGTGATGAAGCATTTCTGAAAAAGTATTCAGATGCATTTGATAAGAAAGTTTCTTACTATTTGAGGGATAAGAAACCTGAGACTTTGAGACAAGACTTTACCATGGTTGTGAAAATTGAGAACAACATCAAAGCAGTTGGAAAACCTCCTAAGAGATAGGGTGTTAAAATGATTAACCTTGAGAAGCCTTAATCAAGTAAGATTGTTGATCTTGAGGAAGTTGTAAGGACTTTGGCTGAGGCTATCAAATAAATCTCTTATAAGCTGGACAGGGTAGAAAAAGGAATTGGACAAGGTCCTCAGGGTCATCGTAGGCACCAAGGAAAAGAAAAACTTGTGAATCATCCTAGAAATGATCAGAGGTCTGATGACAGAGGTAAAGGGCACATGGGAGCTAGACAACCCCAAGCTAGGGAGAATAGAGTAGTTCCTAATCCTCTAAATGTCAGAGTTATTGTTGTTGAAAAAAAAAATCAAATGGATTGGGGTGAAAAATATTTCTTACCCCACCTTCCATGTGAAGTAGATCAACAAGTTCAAGAAGATGATGATGAGGACAACACTGATGATGATTCATGCAATGTGGATTGCTCTATAAGATCACAGCAAGAAGCAACTTCAACTGAGGTAATAAGTGCAAGAATTGCTGCAAGTTTTTGGGACTGCATTCACTGGGTACCTCTTCTTCCTCCCTCTCATGCTTTATAAATATATATGTTACAAGCATTTGAAATTCCTAATAATGATTTTGAGTACTTATGATCTCTAATGATTAAGATGTACGATGGAGGAATTCCATCGGAAGAGGATAGACAACTACTAGTGAATGTTGTTGTGGCCCAAGAAAATGATTATAACACAAGAAGTAAAGTTGTCAAAGGGGCAAAGCCTCAAGCCAAAAAATAGACCCCAGTTCTCACTAAAGTCCCAAAATAAACTCCAAAGAAAGATGCACCTAACAAAGTCCCTATTGTCTCAAGTAGAATTGGTGTGCAAACCCATGCCCAAAATGTTAAAAACCTTGTGCCATCTGATGAGTCTGTCAACCTTTCTGAAAATGCTACTTTTCCCAAGTACATTCTCTATGACATTTCCCAAGTATTGAATCAGATCAATATTTTTGTCCCAATTATGGAAATACTTAGGATTCTTGAGCATAAGAAGAGGTATTTTGAGTATTTTGTTGAGCGAAGATAGGAGTGCCCAAGGTAGAAATAGAAATAATGTAAACACTCCTCCTTCAACCATTGTAGACCTATAAAAACCACCAGCATTAGACGAGATAGGTGGACCACCCGAATTCTACTTGGGGACATCTTTGGTTGAGTCTCAGATAAATTTTGATCCATTTTTTATAAGACTAATTATTAAAGACAAACTACTGCACAATTGTATGTTTAAATCTGGAGCATCATGCAATGTTATGCCCTTGGAAGTCATGAATGAATTGAACATTAAAGTGATAGCAGCTTATGGCCAGTGTACTTTAAAATATTCTAGAGAGGTCCTAGTTGTAGGGTGTGTGAAGGGTTTGGTGGTACAACTTGCAGCTCCTGGTAAGAACTTAAAACTTGATGTTTTCATTGTTGATTGCCCTGCCAAATGGGGCATGTTGTTATCAAGAAAGTGTGCTACAGGTGTTGGTGGAAGTGTTCAAATGGATATGTCTTTTGCCTCCATTCCAATTGAAAGCAGCCTTGTAAAGCTGTATGGAGATAAGAAAATGTTGCACCTCATTGAAGATCCAAATAATGCTTCTTATGAACTTTTCTATGCTGATGTGGATGCAGATAACTTTGTGGGGTTTTCTGATGGAAAGGAGCACAAGATTGATCATGTAGTGCCCACTTCCCTTCGACACCATTTCGATTTGTTGTTTTTGATACCAGTTACTTCACTTATGGATTTATTATAGCTTCTTTGATTTAGCATGCTAGTAGATATCATAGACATTGAACTGTTATTGATTTGATCCTTATGTGATGCATATGGTCTACTGGAGACATTTGATGATGATATTGGTATACTTTTGACATTGTTATTTATCATCTTTAACTCTGACATGTGATATATTTAGTCATATTGGGTAGATCTTTATAATTGGATTAATGTGATTATCATTTTGACATAGATGAAATGTGGAATAGAAATGTGCTATAAATTGTAAGTGATATCATATTGGCATAGATGATAGTAATTCATGTATAGTTGATTAAATAGATTATATTGTATATTTGGCATGAATGTTTTAATGTGGCCACTAGGCCGAAAGATGTATTTTTTGTTTTGCAGGTATATTATATTCACAACAATATCGGGGGAGTGGAGACAAACCACATCGGAATTTGAGAAGAATCCAACTAGGTTCACCATGGCAACATGTAATTGTGTGTGTGTGTTAGAATTATTTTGTTAGGGGAAAATTGTGACCTAGGGGTCATGTGTTTTTTTGTTTTAATTTTCCCTTTTTATTATGTTAGTATGTGTTTCCTCTTAGTAAGTGAAATTTTACTTTTTTTATTATTTATATTTTTGGATTGGTGTTTACCCCTTTATTAGTCATAGGTTGTAGTGTCTTAATTAAGTTAATTTGAATTTGTTTTAAAAAAATTAAAATATGTGACCAAAAAAGGAGTTCATTTATTAGGCTTGATTTACTTTGGATTTTGTGTTGAGTGATGTGTGTTTGAGTTTTGAGTGTAGCACACTCTACCCCACATGGGTAACTCGAATTTAGCCTTTGAGGCCAAATTTAAAAGGTTTTGGGAGAAGTCAAACTTGTCCCACACCTCTTAAAAGCCCATGCCAACCCTACCTATGGGTTGGGAGGTCAAATTTAGGCTCTTTTAGGTGTTTTGGGGAGATAAAAAGGTAAAATGTTAATTGCAGTTCCTTTCAAATATTTAATTTTGTCCTTTGAGGGGAGTGGGCTTAGATGGAGTCTGTAAGGTGCTTGTCATTCCTCCAACGACTCATTAATTATGCATTGGAATATGAGGTTGACCAAGTGATGTCGAGTGGAGAAGAAATGAGGTGGCATCCTACTTGGAGCCACATCACCCCTCCCTCTCATTTCTCTATTTATTGAATTATTATTGCTTGTTTTGGGGTTGGATGATCAATTTTTGTCTCTTCAATTTTTTGAGACTGGGAGGATTTTTGAGGGATTTTGTGGATACTTGTTGATTTTTGGAGCTTTTGGATGCTTTCTTGATCTTTGGAGGAGTTTGAAACTTCATACTTGGAACAAGCTCTACCATGGAAAGGTATGAGCTTCACCTTTGTTTATATGATGTTATTGTTACATGTATGTGTGTATGTGTTTCTTGAATGTTGTTGTTGTTTTTAAATGCTTGTTGGGTATGGGTAGAATTCCTAAGTTGGAAGTGGGAGGAGAATATGGGGATTTTATTTGAGGGAGGCATAAGAGATCATGTTGTTAGGAGGGAGTTTGGGTTGGGTGCGCACCTAGTATGAGAAATTTTTGCAATTTCTTCTTGTTCTTACTTTGAGGGAGCCATAAGAGTTGAGGGAGGCATAAGAGTGGATGGAGGGATAAGGGGTACTTGAGGGAGGCATAAGAGTTGTTAGGGGTTTTGTGTTTTGCATTGGAGGCCTTTTAGGTGGCACCCATTCCCTTTGGGAGGCATAAGTGGCCTCCCCATAGGTCTTACTCTTTTGGCATTCTTGATAAGCCTTGTGACTTTGTTATTTAGGTTGTTTTTCCTCTTATTGAGTTGTCGTTTGTGTTTGAATGAATATGGAATGAATGTGAAATTATATGTTAAGTTTTTTAGAAGATAGTAGTTGCCATGAGTTTAATTTTATCCCATTTTAATGTGGTTGGGGCTTGGGGGCCAATGGAGAGGATGACTTCTCTTCTGCATCGGGTATCTTGGTTGGGAGGAGAGTGTTTCCTCTCCCCTTATTTTGTTGTGAATCAAGAAAAATTCTCAGAGGAGCTATCATGTTGGTGCTTGGAGCTTGGATTCTTTTTGGAGACCATGTGAAAACTACCTTTTTATTCTACCCACTTAGAGTGTAAGAAATTTTATCAATGTTGTTCACTCTTTCATTATATGTTGTAGAGACTCCCATTTCAAGTGGAGGAAATTGTAATGTCATTGTTAAAGAACATTGCTATCGTATTGTTGTTATTGTTATTAAATTGCATGTGAAATAAATAAATGGGAAAAGAAAGAAGGAAGAATGTTATTGTAAAGTTAGTTTGCAAGTAGGAAAGAAAGCATTTTCACATTGTTGAAATCGTGAATGTATTGAAAGATTGATCCACTATACAATGGAAAAGAAAGTATATTTACATTAAGTAGTTATTTTATTCTAAATATGAGAAAGAAGAAAATGTAGAGCTTGTTATAAGTTGTTTTGTTGCAAAATATCATTTAATAGAAAAAAAAGTGAATATGGTTATTTTGAAGGAATGAACATTGTAGTAAAATGGAAGAGAAAATAAGTTAGATTGCATGGTATGTAGAAATGATGTTTTTATAGTAGAAAATGACTAAAGAATGAAATAGATCTATATTCCTTTTTTTTCTTGTAATGAAAAGAAAGGATTAGTTAAACAAAGAGAAATTATTCTTGTAAGTAGATAAAGTTAATAGGAAAAAAAAACATAAAATGAATAGATTTAGCTAAGAAATGAATAAATGAGCAATAAATATCAAATCTGGAGCTTGAAATAAATAAAAACAAATCAAGGATGCATTTTTACACCCTTTAGCAACTTTAAGTTTTTGTAAAAATCTCAACTTTAAGGTTCTATTTTTCGGAAATAGGACCACCACCCTATGCAGGGCGGCGGTCTTATGTTTGTCACCTAGCCATTGAAGTGATCCTGTGTTTGTCACCCAGCTAGGGTGGTGGTCCTGTCTTTGTCACCCAGCCAGGGCGGCGGTCCTATGTTTGTCACCCATCCAGGGCAGTGGTCCTGTGTTTGTCACCCAAACAGGGTGGCGGTCCTGTGTTTGTCACCCAGCCAGGGTGGCTGTCCTATGTTTGTCCCCCTGCACAGGGTGGCGGTCCTGTCACTTATGAAAAAATTTTGTGGATACACGCCTGTGCGTGAAATGTAACCATTTTCTCTAATTCCTAAGCCTGCGAGGTGTGTTCTTGTCAGGGATCCACAACAACGGCCTACAACAGTAATTAGCCAGGCAACAGGCATGTTACAGTATAGTAGAAGCCTTTTTTGAGCACTTCCAACAAGCAGGTTGTCCAACTATGTTGTTATCTGTTCAGTATCGAATGCATCCTCAAGTTCGGGATTCTCCTTCAAGATATTTTTATCAAAATAGATATTGTGACAGTGAGAGTGTTACCAGGAGACCTGATGAAATTTATTACAAAGATTCTCTATTGAGACCTTACTTGTTTTATGATGTAACTCATGGAAGAGAATCTCATAGGCATGGATCTGTTTTATATCAGAATATTCATGAAGCACAATTTCCTTTGCAATTATGAACTTGCTGGAAAACGTGGCAAACTGTTTAGCTTAGACTCTTGTTGGTTTTTTTTGGAAATCCTCCTCTTCTTACCCTACGCGCGTGGATGGATGTCCGCACCTATTCCATTCTACCATTTTGATCTGGTTGCGTGGGCAGAGAGGCCATCAAAATCATTTCTGTCAAGGCATTTTTCATCATAGTTCCTCCTTGGGCGATGGATGCCTCTTCTTCTCGCACGTTTCCAGCTTCCACTGGCTTCCTCTATAGTCAGGCATGTTTTGTTGGGTGTGGGATTTCGGTAGGGCATCCAAGCAATGTAAGAGGTAGGAGGATCGATGTTGAAACAGGAGGAACATGCATTAGCCATTTTTCCCCTTTTCCAGCTATTTCTTTATATTGATTGCATGATTATTGCTTATTCTCCTTGTAAATGGTTGCTATGATTGTTTTTGAGATAAGCTCTACGTGAGAAAATATCATTTGAAATGTCGTGTGGCTTTTGCACGCCTTCCCTGCCAAGATTGTATTTTCTTGCTTTTGCTAGATGTGTGTTGGGTCTTACTAGATACATCTGTATTATGCCTGTAGGAGCATTTTTTTTTTCTGCGACCTGGTTTTGGACCTTCCTCAGCATGGCAATGAGGAGTTGTTTGTTTAAGTTCTGTCCTCTTTGAAAACAAAAAAAAATGTGATTTTTACCTCCTTTATGTATCCCTATGGTTATAGAGGGGAGCAAGTGATAGATGAATAAAAATAATTACCTCATGAGAAGTTGTGTAATTATTGCCCTTTTTGATGTTATCACGGTCTGGTATTAATTCATCTTGGAAATGATACTAAAGAGACCCTTGCTCATCCTTTTCTTTTAAGCAATCTAATTGGTATAATCTCATCCCAATTTCAAACCTGGGAGGTCGACTACAAGGTTGGAACATCGTAAAATTTTTATCCTTTTTAGAAGCTTTAACGAACTGTGTATTATGCTTGTCGGATGTGACCAGCTGTGACTAGATAGTGGTTTTTCGACCACATCTTATCCAAACATGTTCTTTTTTGGCCAAATTTAACTTGCTTACCTAGCTTATGATGACCTTAAAAATTTTAGTACCCTGGCCAAGGGATGTCATCATCAGTCCTACATTTGTATTTTCTCCCTAACTGGTCTTATGAAGGGTCCACTGACTTCTTTGTGATGGAAAAATTTGAGGGTTTGTTATAAGGAAAAACCGTACTCAAACCTTTGGAGACAATACTTAAAGTATTCAAGGGACTCTCGTTTCGTACATGGGATATCCTCTGCGCCCGACGCAACTGTGTAAGTTACTTATTTCTTTTTTTAAAAGCCTTTCCTTGTTGGATGCACCCACGGTAGTGAGTGCATGAACAATGTTTTTTACCCCTTCTGAGCAATAATCAATGATGTATATGTTGGATGTGGTGAACATGGAGCAAATTCTGAGGTTTGAGATGATTTTGGGGACCTGTGAAAGGTAAATTACATTTACCCAAAGAAACAATGTTTTATGAGACCTTTCTTCGTTATTTCAGCAAGTAAGTCAAAAGTGTATAACATTGAAATATTTATTATGTTGGGAATGAAGGGTTTTTTTTGTTGAGGGATGTGCAAAGTTGGTACTTGCGGCTTAATAGTGCTTTCAAAGTTTTAACTTAAAATAAGTGGACGTTTTTTAACCTTGAATATATAAATAAATATTGGGTATAACAATTAAAAAGGTCAACTGCATTCTTTAAGGTGTACGCATGTCCAATGCATTCCTTTTTACATGATCTTTGAATTGGGTCCTTCAGTGGCCATAACCCCCCCCCCCCATAGGCTGTATGAGTTTTTGTGCGCTTGTGTGGTACTTTTGGTCCGAGTAGGGATGTTCGGAATAATAAAATTTGTTACCTTCTTTCGACATTATCAGGAGAATTTACTATTCCATATCGGGTGGTTGTCGTACGATTCCTTTATTCTGTTTTGTGAATGTGAAGCTGCTATCGCTATCTTACTTAAGGAAAATAAAAAAAAAAAGTGTATTATGTGGGAAATTTGTTATAATTTAGAATGTATGGTGTAAGAGTAACCTTGAATAGAAAATGCACAATTTTTGGCCTTCTTATGTCCTGCAAGGTGCCTTTTGTTAACTAGATATCTATTTTTTTTACATTCATACAAATTACTTTTGCTTATGTCTTGGAATGGAAATCATGCTCTAGTCGTTCAACTAATTTTGATGAAATACCTAGGAAAGGGGAATGCATGCTCATGCCAGTTCTTTTGAACTGACAAAAGCTAACATGTTTTTGCAGGTTGATTTTTTCCGAGCTCAAGTATGAAAGAAGTGGCTGTTGTATTTGCATAGATGATAATCATTAAGGTGCTTGTACGTTGTTTTTATGGTTCAACTATTGTAACGTATAGTGGAAATTTTCAGAAGAGGGTCAATGTCTTAGTATATTGTATTGTGGACTTTGTCATCTTAACTTTGGAAACCTTGGATCGTTGACTATCATTGAAATTATAAGAAAATTGGTTTACCGCTTGTTGAGTGACCTTAATGGATTATCAGTATTCTAAGAGTTGATGTAACCTTGTTTTGTTTTCATAAATGAGTATTGTTAAATTTTACCCCCTGAGGTTAAAGGTTGAGTTAAATCTTTCTAAGACTTAGTAATAGTCTGTCATAAGTAATATAAAATGGGTTGCTTAATACTTATAGAAGTTAAACTAAAATTTATATTGCAAATAAATTAGTGTAGAGGTGACCAACTTGAGAGCATGTAATTCCATAAGTGATCAAAGATGAAACTATCATTTGTTAAGTAACATTATATAACCTGATATCCCTAGCTACACTAATCAACACTATCCCTTTCATGGTGAAATTCTTAAACAAACTTAAGGGAAATCTATGGTTAGATCTAGAAGATAATAAGATTTAATAAGCATTTTGAGAAAACAATTTGATAACCACACAATCTATCTCTCAGCCATTGGAAGGTAAATTGTGTTATTTTATAAGACTCATTTAGTAAAGCCTAAGTAAAATCTTTAATAATTCTGGTTAAGTTCTCAAGTTTCAATTAAATCTTGGTAATAACAAATGAGGTCTTAAAGATGATTTCAACTCAAACTTCTCCCTCTAACCTTTTTCCAAGGTGCTTGGTAATTTTTCTCTTAAGTATGTTGAAAGCGAATCCATATTGTAATAAGGGTATGAGCGAGTTTTAGTAGCATAAGTGTGGACAGATGGCCTTGTGGAATTAATTTACCTCCTTTATTAAATAATTGAATTAAACAAATAATTGTCATAATAGAGAAGATTTAAAGATGATTACTCAGTGTAAAAAGAATAAACTTAGCTTGGTAAGATGAATTTTATGAATCATATCTTGAGCCTCCTTGAAAACATAAGCTAAGAATTGCAAGATGTCTTATTAAAATAAATAACTCTCAAGAATATCTCATTGTGGTTGGCCCTAACTGTAAGTGTGTTCTGTGGTTGGACTTCTATGTTGTCATGTCTAAAAGAAAAGTAAATTGTCCTTGATGGGTGTGAATGTTTCCGTGATGCCTTTGTGGTCATCCTTGCATCAAGCCGTTCACAGAGTTAGTTGTATCCTTGGTGATGACATGTTGTGTCGTGTTATCGTGTCAATCAAGTCAAAAAAAAAATTATCCTGTGTTTCCCTATGTAGTCTTATGTGCCCGTTTAAGTGGGCGTTTCAAATGGCTTCTCCTCTCCATCGGGTATCTTGGTTGGGTGGAGAGTGTTTCCTCTCGTCTTATTTTGTTGTGAATCAAGCAAACTTTTGGAGGAGCTGCCCTATTGGTGTTTGGAGCATTGGAGTCTTGTTGATGACCATGTGAAACTTCCTTGCATTTTACCCACTTAGAGTGGAAGAAATTATAATAATGTATTCATTCTTGTATTTATATTTCGCATAACTTCCCACATCAAGTGGAGGACATTGTATTTATATTGTAAAGAAACTTATTGTATTCCTTTGTGTCTATGGAAGTGTATTATATATTGAAAGGAAAGAAGAAAGATTTGTGAGAATTAGTTTTGAAATGGGAAATGAAGTTTAGTATCCTTGTTTAAAAGTTATGATGTATGTGGAAAGGAATTTTTTTTTTATAGAGGAAATATTTCATTCCATTGAAGTTGATTTTTTCCCACAAAAATACGTTGTTCTTGTTCTAAATATACTATTGGAAATGTTGTTGTAAACACTCTCTTGTGAAATTTTGGAAACTTATATTAAGAAATATTACATTTTATTGTGTTACTTGAAAGGCATGTATTGCAAAAGTTAGTTTCCTTATTGTTGATAGAAAGGAACTTAAAATACAATTGCTTTTTAATTTGGTTAATAAAGTAGTCTAATTGCTAAATTATAACATGTAATTCTCATTTGGGACTTATTGCAAGTTATTATAACATTGCTAAGGGAAAGGAAATGTACTCTCTTACCTTCCACATTTCTTTTAACAAATTATTAAAATAACAAAATGATAATGTAAGTAAGCTATATTCCCTTTACCACTTTTGATAATATTATCAATATTTAAAATATTATTAATAATAAGATATTTTAGTATTAGAGGGAATATTTATATATATAATAAAATACACATGAGACTATATATTTTAGGTAGGCTAAGTGGGAAATATTTTTATAATTGTTTTAATTTTCTTATCCAAATTCTATTCTACCTTAAAATATCTAGCCTCTTTATTTTTTTTCAAAACCTGCACTTCACTTTTTTTTACGAACTGTGTTAAAGTTGTGCGGCTTGCATAATTCCCCTTCTTACGGGTTTATTTTTATTTTTTATTTTTTATCTTTAAAGCCTTTTTACCACTTTTATTTTATTTGAAAATTTTAACATTATTTAAATTTTACTCTATTTAATATATATAATTTCACTTAAACTTTATTCTACCTAAAATATATAATTTTATGTGTGTGTGTGTGTGTGTGTGTGTGTGTAAGAATAACATTTCTGGCTTCTTTTATTATTATTTCGGGTTTGTAATATTGGAAAATAAGTAGAATAATTTTTTTTTAAAAAAGAAATACATATATGTTACACTACCCAAATGAAGATGAAACCAAATAAAACCATGTATCAAAATGGGCAAAACCCACAACTCCTTTTGGGAAAATCAAAGAAAACTAAGCTAAATAAATTAAATAAGTGCTTTTAAAACCCTAGAAGAGGGTGTAAATAAATAAATAAAATATTGGAGCTTGCAATGTCTACCCAAGAGCTTGGGATGGTCTCCAATGGCCTCTCTTCCTCCTCCTCAACCTGCAAAACAAATGGAAAGAAAATGAATCAAATGAGATGAGAAAGAAGCTTTCATAAGGATGCTTTAGGGTTAGATTGTCTATTTCCAAATCAATGGTCAAAATTTAATCCATCCAAGGGATGAGATTCATCCCTACAAAAGTAGGTGGAGAGTGGGTGAGTGGAAATTACCCCTTTTTATTTAAATGTCTTAATTTTAAAACATGAGTTGACTTTTAAGGGGTCACTTTATGGGGTAAGGGAATGTTTATTCTAACCCATGTAAAATGGACCTTGTTATTCATTTATTTGTGGAATATTTAACTATAGTAGGAATTTAATTGTTTATTAAATTAACACTTAGAGTGAACTAAACCTTGGTTGGACTAAATCTACTTATTTGTTTTAATGAGGACCTAATAATTAGTTAAAATGGGAAATTATTAATTATTAGATATCATTGACCTTGAAACATTATTGTGACAATTGTAGGTTCGACCTTGTATGCTGGCACACTTTTCAAAAAAAAAAATTTCCATAATTTTTCTTTAACTAAACCTAGGTTGTTCTTGAATCTCTTACAGGCATTTTTAGCTAGCATTACAATATGCATCACATGTATGAACTCTTTTTAAACTTGATACAAGGACAATATTAGTCTTATAGATTGACATATCATATATGTGGTGGAAAATGATAATTCTCTACAGTGTCACATAAAAGATCACAATTACAGAATGCATTGAAATTCATTGTGGCACATTATTTACTCAATATACTAACTATATCAACCTTATGCTTCTCCTCTTATTCGTGTCTACAACTTTTAAATCTGACTTCATGATTATCTTTAAGCCATCATACAATTTGGTTAAGTTATTTTGTTTTGCATGAACTTCATTAAGAGATATTGTTATTTTCCATTCAAAATAACCTAATTCATTCAGTATGATGTGTAAGATAATTCAAAATACGTTTTCAGTATTAACTATTAGGTGACATATAAACCTGAAAATAGGCTATCTAAATTTTCTGCATCTCATAACATCACATTATTTGTGAGGAGATAAATTATTGAAATGATTGAATTTATCATAGTTCTTAAGCTAAATAGAAATAAATTTTAAATCTTATGCATTTACCAACCATTTTGAGATGTTTGATTCTATCATGGATAGCTACTGGATAGAATGTCAAGCTTTGAATGCGAGATAACTAGAAGGTTGCAGAAAACTACATAAAATATGAACACCAAAAGCTTGTTTCATATCTTCTTTTATAGCCTCTTGAACATAATATTTATGGAAGACCTAATATGATTTTTGAAGAAACATATGGAAGATTGATAGAAAGATTGGAATTCTACCTTTCAACGATACCATCCTGTATGGAAGGACTGAGAAAAGTGGAATTTTTTGAAACAAATACCTTAAAATCTAAACCTCAGAAGTGTAGCTAGGTAATTTTGATTGCTCTGTTTTAAGTATTTGGGATCAAACATTATGATTATCAATCAACTCTAGAGTCTTATTAAATAGCAAGATATTTCTTGGGTAAAGAAAAAGATCTTATTTGATAGAATTCACAAAATAGATTTTAAAGTTTAAAGGGTAAAAAATGATCCTAAAAAGGGAACATTGTTGTTGCTTTGCTTGTTTCATATAAATATTGAGTAAAAAGGAATAATTTATTTACATTTATCTCTCTTTCCATTTAGTTTTCTTCACTTGTATGCCCAGAGAATGATTCTTCACACATATTCCCAAACACTGAAACATAGTTGTTTGCTCAGAGTTCTACATATGCACTTTTTTTCCAAATATATGTCTTTTTAAAAAAAATGAGTAATGGCTGTAATTTCTGAATACTATGAGCAGATCATTTCAGAAAAATCCTACGAAACAAATTATTTAAGTCGAACTAAGTTTCTGAAGCCTAAATGTTTGGCAGTCTGTGGCCGACTAAAAACATGCAAGCGGGAAGGAGGTCAATGGTGGTTAAACTGTGACAAACACCTCAAGTAGTTGGGCATCATCGTGAATGTCGATTGCAGGGTAGAAACATGCCTTCGACGTTATTAAAGATATTAATCTATTCATTATTTTTTTAGTAACTATTAATGTAGTATTCTCATTATGCATGGTTAACTATAAGCCAACTACAATATAGTATCTTCCTGAAATGAAAACACATATTCTTTATATTGTTTTGTGCTTTTCATGACATTTAATTTTATTAGTGTAAACACCAGGACCCTGATTACTCATGGTTTAAAAAATATAGTTCAATATCTACATACCCCCGTAAGAAGTGCTAACCACTTAGGGAAATGCCGGATGTTTTTGTGCAAAAGTAAATCAATTAAATTTTGAAAATTGCATTTTAATTTTATATTCAATTTGTAAATGTTTTTCGATTTTTTATATTTTTGTATTTGGTCATGAACTTGTCTTGCATGTCAAGTTTAAAATTTATTTCAAATTTTAAATAAGGGATATTTAGTACGCCCATCCAAACTTGCAAGTGAAATTCACCAAAAAATAAATTCCAAAATAACAAGTTTAATTAACTCTAAGATAAAAATATCTTAATGTAGAATATATTTATTTTTTAATTTTATAAAATTAATTAATTGTGTATGGAAACTCCAAATTCGAATGGTGATTTATGTAAAGACCCCTTTTTATGGTTTAAAGCAATATTAATGAAAAGAATTGGATCATTTATCATGCAATTTTTTTTTAATTATACACTTTTGAATTTGAATTGTTGTACTTTTGGATTTATCAAGGCCAATTTAGTGTCATTTGGCCAATTTTTTGATATATCAGTAACATGTGGAATGAGGCCTCTTTGTGTTACCCAAAGGTTGTACGAGTCTCATCCTATGGTTTGAGTTGTCATTAACATTGTTCCATGTCATTGGGCATCTGATTCATTTGATTATAAAAGGCGTCTTAATATAGTATTGTTTAATGTGAGTAGAAGATTTAAATTTTTTATTACTAATTTTTGTTTTATAATTTTAGAAAATATAAATATAAAATTAATATTTAGTTTTGTAATTCATATTTTTTTTCCAAACTATTAGTTTAAGTGTACTTATAGTTAAATATGAATTGAAAAGTGATGCAAAAGTGGTAGCTACAATCAAATTAATTAGATTTAGATAACAATATTTAAGTCTAGTAGTACAACAACTAAAAATCAATAATATTAAAAATGATGATAGTGTAAATTTGGGTTCATCCATATTCAGATTTGATGAAATATTTTGAAATTCATTAGTGCATCTAAACCATAACAAGAAATCACTTTCAATAATCAATACATTAAAGAAAGTTTTATGAAAAATAAAGTCACTTATTTCAAAAATATCCCCAATATAACCCATAAAAGAAAGAACATTGAAGGTTTACCTATAAGGATTAGAACACTTCATCGCAATGAATGACTTCTTTAGTTTCATTATAAGAATTTATTTTTATTTTTATACTTTAATAAATTGTATTAAGTATATATTTAGTATTTTGGAGATAGAGGCCGCATCATTTTTTTATAAAAAAATTTACTTTACTTTTTTTCTTTTATTATAGGTAAAGGAGGGTTAAGGGGACCCTACCACGTACAATACATGGAGAAAATGATTTTTCAATAAGGAGTAAAAGAGGTTGCCTCTACCAGTGATAGAGAGATACAAAACAAACAAAAGATCAAACTAATAGCAAAAAAAAACAACAGCTATATCATCTTTGTGACCCCTTCCCATTGGATCTTATGTGCATCTTAAGGGGAGAGATAGCCCCTTTATTTTTCTTGTTCACAACCGTCCAATCCTTTCTATGTTTGGATTTTCATTTTCAATATTATGGATTTGAATCATAAATTCAATATGCTCCTTAAAACTTTGGATCCTTGATGAAGCAAGAGGAAAGGAACATGTTCCCTTTTCCAAAACCATTAAATCTGCATCATTCTTATGATTTTGTTGTAATGGATCCATTTGAAGAGGAGAAAGCACTTCCTCCTTTTCATAATCTAGATCAACTGATTTCCTAGATTTTGAATTAGAATCACAATCTGATGGGTTCTTAACAACCAGGTGGGTTAAGATTAAAAAATTTCCACCATGAGATTCTATTTTTAACATGTTTTATTTGCAAATGAAAATCTGAAGCTAAATGTCCTAGAGAAAAGCATGTTCTACACCTGAAGGTAAACCCTTCATAGTCCAGATTTTGTATCTATGTCCGATCATCAACTTTGAATTCAATAGTGGCTAGGAAAATCTACAGAAGTGTCTATGTCAACCAAAATTATAGCATATGTAGTGTGCTCAAAATCCTCAGTCTTTGGGTCAATAGCCAAACATTTCCCTAAAGTTTTGCCTTTAGCAGTAAAACAACTCTCCATTCGAAATTGGAGGGGCAAATAGGGAAGGTAGATCCACACTGGCTTAACTTGGAAAGTTTCCAACACCATGTTAAATAAAGGGAACCATGGTTTCATCACTAGTAGATGGGATTCAAAATCTCAAATTCTTCCAAAAATAAAATCCCTATATGATATTTTAGCAAATACTACAATGAAAAAACCATGAGCACTAGGATAAATATCTAACCTACCTTCCATAATGGGGCCCCACTGACTAGTCATCCAAGCATGAAGAGAGGGCAGACCCGGACATAAATTGTTGAATTTGTAGATCAATCCATTTTTCTGGTAGAAAGCTTCATATTTCACCACCTCTTCACCAAAACTAACTAATGGGGTGTATATTGCATAAGCCATAGGTTTAAAACGACTTGGAATCAACCATTACTTTGTTCATATTACCTTTCCCTTGCACTGCTTCCTTGAAAGACACTAGGGGCAACATTTTTAGTTGCATCTTTAGACTCCAACTTGATTCCGCTGACTCAACAGCCCTGGGGAAAGGGTTATCAGTTTCCCCCTAACAGGTTCAAGCCACCATCTCTAGAGGTGGCCAAACCACCACTGTTGCAAACTGAAATCCCCTCGCTGTAGACTCACCATGGTCTTACTGAACAGGGGCATCATTTTATCAAGTTGTGGAACTCCCACAACGCTAGATCCGCCTCGCCTTTCCCATGAGACGAATCTTCGAGAGAAGGAAGGGCGTCCATTTTCAAGATCATTGTAGCAAAGACGTCCAAAAACCCTGGCTGCCTAAGAACTTGCCTGCGCGCCCTCTGCCAAATCTTGGAACAGATGCTTCACCATATTTTCTAGGGTTAGAGGCCACATCCTTACAAACAACATCGACCACATCAAAGTGGCCGAGCCTCTCTAATTATCCTGCGCATGGTTTCCGCCTGAGGGAATGGACACAGTGCCTGAAGAATCGCCGTCCATCCGCCCCGTCCCTCCTGAGCCCGCGTCGCCAGGGGAGCCATCACATTGATCCACAATAAACAGTATCATCTAACATCCTTCCTGCCAATTGTTTATGTTAAAAAAATAGTGTAAATACAATTAGGTTTGAATATATAAGTGTTTTTGTGGCTACTTCTAATCCATTGTAATTGTAAATCTAATAAGTAGTCATGAATGTTCAATCAAATTAATATATTGGCAATATTAGCTATTGAGTTGATTTTTCTAACTCTAGGGAAAAGAGTCATTTTTTAGTCTTAAAAGAATAATGTCATTGATCTATGTAGTCGAAGCACGAAACCGTTCAATGAGATGTGATCAACCGTAGGCTCCTAACCACCGAAATATCCCCTTTGGATATACCCTTAATAGCTATTGTACCCGTAGAATAATTCCTATTCTATTTTGTCCTTGGAAGCACCCATAACCACATATCGCCTCAAAAGCCTGTCAATGACACGGATATTTGAAGAATAACATCTCCAAGATTTACTCACAGAATTGTGATCTTTATTTTTTGTGATAACATAATCTTTCAGGAGGTGGTATATGCTTCTTTCTTGCCCAGGATATGCTTCCTGCAAAAAGTACTTAATACCTGTTGGCAAGGATATTGGTATGGGTAATCTCAGTGGAGATTGGAGTTGGGTATTGGTATAACTATTCTCTGTAGTATTTAAGACCTGGTATTCTGAGTAGAAATTTGAGCTGGATAGAGTTATCAGTTTGTGTTGTGTGCTGAGCATTTGCTGGACAATTCTCCTTTTTGGCTGAATGGAATTGCAATGATTTCAAGTAATCCCATTTCCGCCAAAGGAGAATTGTCCCGCAACTGCTTTTGCACTATATTTTTTTCGTTCGCTGTGGGTGTCTTACAATATATTCCTGCCCGAAAGCTTTGGTTGGTTGGAGAATAAATTAATGATGTAAGTGTTGTGTTTATTTAATTTTAAACTTTTATTTGGTGTTTGCTATTACCTTGATAAAATGTATAATTAAATATTTGAGATTCTTGTTGCGGATTATAATGCAAAATACACTTTGGATAATATTGTATATGTATTTTAAATTTTAGTTTAAAATTTGTTATGTTGGATTCACTATAAAAAGGAGCAGCTCAGACTTGATATTCACGGACCATACATAATATGTTATTGTTTATGTTCAGTTTAATTAAAATAAATTAATTTCAAATATTTAATATAAAATTAATATTTTTATATTAATGCACATTTCAATCCAAGAAAAACTTCGAAATGTAAACCGATAGTAATACTATACCGGCACCGATAGTAGGTTGTGGACAAAGTTTATAGCCTCGTTAGGACGCCAAAGACGACAGGAAAGATGTGGAGAGCTATAAAGCTGCTGATCTGCTATCTCTCGTCCTAATCTAGAAATGACGTCGTTCATCTTCAGGCAATTGTTGTCGTCATAGAACTGAACAAGGCACATATACTCCAGCTTTTGGAGGGTTCGTGCAGGTCTCCATCCTAATCCAGTCCATATGCGTAAAGCAGTATTTTTTTCCATCCCCAGAAAAAAGCAAGCAATATCTAGAAATATTTGTTCCTCCTCTTCTGGCAGAGTACCGTAGCATGATTTGAGTATTAAAGGTAACTCGTAGACCATTTCCATTTCGTGCTGCGCGTACTCTTCAGTATTGATGCCATACAAAAGGAAATTCCAGCCGATAACCTTGAGAAATAATGGCAAGCCACCACAATTGCTCAGAGCAGCTTCGACGAAACGCTCGAATCCAGGAATAGGAGTCGGTTGTTGAAAGGCATGCCCACACAAGAGCTCTCGTGCATCCGTCACACACAGTGGTTTGATTTCGTAATGCAAGGAGATTCCTGAAAGTTTAAGGACCGCCTTATCACGGGATGTGACGATCACCAGACTTTGTGAACCCAAAACGTTGTCCTTAAGTAGTAGAGCATCCAGTTGATCTGGATGATCAACATCATCAATAACAATAAGAAACTTCAATGATTTCTCACGACTAAGGCATTTCACACGATCTGCAAGAATCTCTTTTCCTTGGCTTACATTGTTGATTTCTAGCAACTCGTCACTTGTAAGGTCCTTCAAAAGCTGCCTCTGCATGGTTAGCAATCCATTTCTTTCCGAGGCTTTTCTAACCCCGAACAGCAAACTAGATCTGTCGAAAGAATTTTTCTTGCCATAAAAAAACCTCTTCGGCCAAAGTAGTTTTGCCGGATCCCACGATTCCAACAATTCCCACTATCTTACTGTTGTCACTCTCTTTTATACGCGTCGACATGAAGCACTCGAAGGCGCCGACGGCCTCATCCAGGCCAACCAAGCTATGAAGAGCCTTCTTTCGATCTTTTATAATGTGTCCTGTCACACGCTCCCGAATCGCTTGCACTAGCTTTACCTCGTCTCTGAAATAGGCATCCATTTAAAACAAAGCCCCATTGAGGAGATACTCCAAAGCCGTGTCTAACAATTCAAATGGAGGAGCCTAAAAACAAAAAAAGACTTACCTTTTGAAACTATCTGAATCCAGCTCCAGCCCTGAAATATTAGACACCCTCTGGAGCGACTCTCTCCATCGCTGAAGCCTGTCCGCGTCATACCCTTGAAATCTTTTTGAAGCGAATGCTTTCGCGTATTTTCCTTTCCCATATTGTAGCCGCACAAGATCTCCAGGCGGAACGTGATAAAAGACAGGAAGAATCAATCCACCGCTTTCTAGCATTAGACTCAGTTCATCCAAACACCAAGGCGACTCGGCATATCTGCGAGACAAAATAGCAATGTGGACTGAAGCTGTGCGAATCGCTCCTGTATTATTGTGGGAAGTAATTCTTGTCCGGCCTGGAATTCTGTTTTATCGAAGAAAACGTTAATTCCAGTATTTTGAAGGGAATGAAAGATGGTAGTGGCGAGAGTGTTCTTGACGTCCGGTCCGCGATGATTGAGGAAAACATGGTAAACTCGCCTTACTGTCGGATCAAGCCTTTCTTCACTACTGGAAGCCCCAGCCATGAATCTTTCCTCGAGGTTTGCGAATTTACAAAGCCCTAAATAATGAGCAACGGATTCCGTGTCTTTGAATAACAATGACAGCTGGAGAGCCATTCGTCCAGGCTCGCAACAGAAATATGCTTTTCATTGTTTCAAACTCCGCGAAAGACCCGTTAGTGAAATACATTTCTTGGCATTGCAAAGGTGTACTGTGGAATATTCAAAAGCTGTCTATTTAGATTCAATCCATTTTTTGTATATAAAGAAAATTAATAGGTGATGCTTCCCCGGCAGAGATGGCACTAAAATGGGATTGCCATGTTAAACAGACGTGATTCGGACCTGTACAATGCATTCAGGATTTCATTGGACATTCATGTTTCTTTTTGTTTGTTAAAGTAGATAGGTACGATACTAAAAACACCACTGTTCCACTTATGTACGTATTTTAAAGTCTTGTCAGGGCCATGGAGCATTGAATGGGTCGACAAAAAAATATACACGGGCAGCATGTCCTCCACAATATGAGGAGGAACGAGTTCGTTTCGGTAAACGTCTAGTGATGTGGTAGTTTAATATCTGGAGGCCATAATTTTTCACTTGGAAAGTCGAGTGAGTCATTCTTTAAACATACATTTCGGAAAGTGGTATGCTGTCATGATCCAGCATACTGCATATCGCTGTCCCCACAATTTTTTTCGACTCTAAAATCTATCATTTGAAGGCTGAAAAATGCATTTTAATTTTTTGGTAAGGATTTTTAAATATTTAATAATTTTATATTTGAATGGGAAATTGAGTTGAAATTTGGTCACTGACTTTATTTTTTAAGCACGTAAAGAATGAGAAATAATTATCATTTCCATCCAAACTTAAAACTAAAAGTTACTAAAAATAGTAACTTTTAAAACTACTACTTTAGTTAGAGCTTTAATTAAGCTTTTTCATTTATAACTATAAATTTATCTACACAAGCATTTATATGAATCTATGGAAATTTTCTTATACCAAACTTGAGCCAAGATGTTAATATTCTACAAGATAATGTGAATTTTACATCTAATGTTCTAAGTGTTTCCTCCCCTCTACATCTTTGGTTTATTTTTTAATTGAAAAGTGCACTTTTATTGATAAAAAATAGGGTAACTACAATGTTTACGGTACAAAAGAGAGGCGGAAGAGATCACGCCCTAGAATGTCAATGACATTGAGCCATCAAGGCCTCGAGAATGAGGCCATTTATATCAAAAATAAAAGTGCGGACCTTAATAAAAAAAGGGAAAACAAAACAAGGAGTCAAAAAATTAGGCCGCAACAACAAACATGGCGGCAGGTGGAGGAGGTGGAGAACTATTTGAATTATCTCCCCAACCAAAACCAACGTGAGTCGGGTCGAGGATGGACTTCCATAAAGTCTCATCATGCTACTGATGCTCATGTTATTTGTTGGGATTATCAAACCACCAAGAAGGAGAAATGATAGGGGCCAACCATAGAAACTTGTCTTGGTAAAAGACAGACCATCCCACTCCTCCAGAATCACCAATACGCCTACAAACCCTGCCATAGGTAGGGGAGGGAGGTCGAGAATGAGGGGACCACTGACAGTGAGGAGAGGGGATCCACCGGCTCCGGAAGAGTCACCTTTTTAAACCCCCTCCTGCAAGGAGGAAGGGGAGAATGGTGCGGCCGAGATGGCGAACGACGAAGAGCAAGAACATTAGGTGGAACTTGGCTAACTACGAAGGGGACGACGACCCAATGGTCAAGTAGGTGCTAGAGGTGTTTCGACCTCCGGTCAAACTTTCTTGGCCTGATTTTGAATTTGGAGCATCACAATGGAGAGAATAGTCACTTTATTAGTGATAGAGAAAATTCTATCCATAGGATAGTTTATTACATTATGACATGATTTCTATCTTTCCAAAGATGAAATAGAATACCATATCTGAATATGTACCCAAATTTGTTACAAATTACATGAAGCAGGGTCAAGGCCCTTAAAAGAACCATCTTCTAGTTGAAAAAATCAAGAGAGAAGGGTTTAAAAAGGGAGTGAATCCATTTCTAGGTCAACTGAGCATGCAGATAGAACAAAAAAATACACTTGATAGATGTAGGGTGGTGGCACACCAAGCAGATGGGATTCAGACCCATGTGATTAAATCAATCTCCTGCGGGGATCCATTGGTGTAGAACACACCACCAAAAAATGAGCTTTTTGGGATAAAATAGAGACGAGAAAACCTTTTTGAATCGTCGTTTCCACATAGACACCTGGGAGGTGATTTTCCAATGGTGATTAAGCAAGTCGACATTCATTGACTGTGGAGTGAGAAACGAGTAACCCAGACAAGGTTTGTAATGGCGAAGTGAAGTAGAAGATGGAAAAATTCCAGCCATGCCACCACAGAACACCTGAAATTGGTAGACACAAAATCATGCACTTTGGGAAATTATCTAGTTTTGATTACATACTACTATTCATATGATTCCTAAGTGAGAAAAGTAGTAATTAACACACGTCTTTGGCCACCTTTATTTTCTTTTTGTTTTCACTTTTGGTCTTTCACCCTTAATTCCTCAGTCTATCTTTTTATACTTTAACATTTATCATCTTAGCACACAAGTGCCCAGCCAGGACGCCAGCACTCGAGGTGCCCTCGTGCCCTCTAAGTGCCTCTGACCTCAGTATACTTTGTTCACACTTTTTGGGTCCTTTCTAGTCGTTTGAGCATCTTATATTTTTCTTAGTCGTCCTTTTCGGGGTTGATTACAAAGTTCAAGCAAGGGAATCATATAAATATAAATTTATGTGATCATAATAAAAAACCAAGCACTAAGAATTAGCTATCACCGCCTAAGGTTGCATCCATCAAGCATCTAATAGCTCCATTGCATCAAGTAACACCATGACAAGGGACAAAAGGGTTGGTTATTCTACATAAAATTCATAGCAGGGAAGTGTCCATTCTATTCCATGAACACATCTATTACATTTCCTTACATAGCTTACTTTCTCACTATCAAGTGTGACATGCACAAGAGCCACCTAGGGCACAATTCTGAGACACACAAACAGAACTACATTTGGTCTGAGATGTAGTGCAGATGATCAGTTCGTAAGATCATCATTGTGATAGCTAAGGACATTCTGACCCCTCATTTTGCATCTTTATGTTTTAGGATTCGATGTCTCTTTGAGGGCTTTTTAGGTCATTTACTTAAATTATAGGTTTCCATCAACTTTTGCGATCACTGTGAGACCTCATAAAGACCCAAGGTAAACAATATCAGAATACCTCGTGACCACTCAGGGGAGGGTTTTCTGAGCATTTTCAGTAGATATAGGTGCCCTAGATTTATGCCTAGGGGTCTCGCAGACACCCCTATCCCTGTTTAGGTGCCCCAGTCTAGGAAGATCGTCAACTTGCACACTTTTCTAGGGACTGCATGTATGATGTTTATCCATCTCTTTTCATTTGGTCAGCACTTTTGCATAGTCCAGATATCACTGCAAACCATCTAAGTCATCTTACCCCTCTTTATAACTAGTGTTTTCATAGTTTATTGCTTAGCTTGCTTGGGTTAATTTATGTACTTAATTTTCTGCATTCATTTAATGTTACAATAACATTCAGATTAGGCATATAAATTCCACATTTTAGCTTAATCATTTTGCAATCAAACCATTTTCTTCTTAATATGTTTTCACCTTATCAAGTCATGACTCAATCATCTTATCCTTCTTTCACACCCACTAAGGTTTTAGGCATGGTTACTACCATTTCTTATTTCATGCAAGTTCGTACTTAGCATCCTCCTCACTTTATTATGCCTAGGACTGATCCTTCTATCAATGTAGTAACTACTCACCGCACTCGTCATCCTATGGCTCCAACCGTGTCTATTCCACCACCTATCACTTCTTCGTCTCTTGCTACTACTTCACAGGGCTATGATATAATTGAAGAAATTAAGAATAGGCTGGCCAAAATATCCTTCTATGACTTATTATGCAGTGCTCTTGAATTTCATCAAATATTAGATGCGTCCCTTCATTCTATTCATATAGGAAGTTATAATTCTTTAGTAGCTTTCAAAAACCTCATTTAGTCTCTCAAAAAAATTTCCACATGCTATATTGTTCACTAATGAGGATGTATCGTCATTTGCTAATAACAATCCATGTGCAACTTTTCTTATCACCACTATTATTGACACCCATTTCATTAAATGTGTACTTATTGAAAATGGATGGTTCGTTAACATATGTGTTGATTCCCTTCTAAAACAACTGGGCATTAATGATAATCTAATACCTAATAATTCTACTCTTATTCAGGGATATGATTCAATTACTCACACATGCCTAGGAAATATTTAATTACATGTTCAAGTCAGGCCTAAGAGTGTCCTCACAAACTTATTCGTTATATATGCCTCATTTAAATTCAATCTATTACTAGGTAGACCTTGGATTCATGTAATGCAAGGAGTTCCATCCACTATACACTAATGCAAAAAAAATTTATATGATGGATATGAACATACTATTAGTGTAGATCCTGAACCATTCAAATTATATCGCATAGACCCTCTTACTGCTATGCCAATTCCTCTTTCATAGCATATTCCATATATTAGTATTGATATAAATGACATTTGTTAATCTAGCACTTCACATTCTTCTTCCACCGCTCCAATCATTTTGAATATCTCTACTCTTACTATTGAAATCATCTCAAGCACATGAATATTATCTCTAATGAACACTACTACTCCTTCAGTTAAGGCTCCTATCACCCCTACATTTCGTATGACTCCTAGCAGTTTTCGCAACACAACTATACACCCTAAAAATGCTAACATAGAGGATTCTGAAGTTTCTGATGAAGAAGTTGATACTGTTGAAATTATTGATAAAACATTGGGAAAACTTAATTTCACTCTTATCAATATATATAAATCCTATTTCAATGTCACTTTTGTGGACGATAGTCCTGGTGAATACAAATACATTACCAATCCTTCTAGTAATGATATGGTACTTTATTAGGGGTCTGACCATACCTTGGATGTTGTTTCACCCTCCCTTGAGCACTCTAAAACTACACCACTTCATATCACATGCACACTCTTCATCAAAAACTCTTACTGGCATCATATTCTACTGGATCATACTTGTTCCAATACTATTTTCACAATTGACGGATGAACTAGGCTTGGATTGATGCTTAAATATATTCTACCACCACCTCACTCACCACATCTCTATCATTACTATTTTGAAATTACTACTGCCTATGGTCTTCATGTTTTTCATCTAGAAGTATTTTTCACATACAATGCTCATACTTCTCCAATGATACTCTAAAAAATATTCGATTGACTATATTTGGGGGTACTTGAAACTCTAGTCACACTTCAAACACTTTTCCCATGTTATTCGACAATGTTTTTTTTGGTAGTGACTCATCTCCTGGAAATTCTAAAAATCTTACTCATTGGTATGCACATGGGTGTCCTCCATCTCCTTTCATTAATGAAGAGTATGGAATGACCATCTACACGTTGCATCACAATGACTCTTTTTATGATTCCCCTCATATTATTTCCTATTAGGTATCTAATGTCGCTCCAGTAAACTTCAATCAAGACAATGATGATCTTTGAGACAATAGCACTTCATCCTCCTTATCGACACACACACTTGGGGGGAATCACACTAATTTCTCCCCACCATAGCAACAACATGCATCTTATATTCACATTATTTTCAACCTGTATTTTCACATATACATCTTGACACATGCTCGTATCGTCATTACCTTATGACGCACTCTCATGATTTGGTTCACACTTTTTTCTGAATACATACTATCTAGATGAACCTCACACAATATACACCATATAATAAACACTCAACATTACACACTACATACTTCATCTCTGATGTTTATACATATTATCTCACCACCTCCACTATGTTTTCCTCTTATTCACTCTATATGTTTACAACCTGTCTTGTTCGCATCGACTACTACTACGCGCTACACTCATTACCCTATGACATAGTCTAGTTTTTGCAGTCCATACTTGACTGCTGAGGATATACATCTCAAATGGACCTAATAAAACTTGTTGTTAAAAAAATCACTCATTCACTCATAACACGTTTGCACTCTAGACTTTATGCTTTGACGATCATATCTTTTTAGTACACAAATTAAGATCAATTCCCGATGATGCACACTTGTTTACTATTCATTAATGACTCTTGAGGGGGCATAACCAAATGAGCCTCACATCTATCCACATTCACTCAAGACGAATGCATCCTATATCACACTCACAATGCATTTAATTCCATCTACACTCCACAACATACTACATATCTTGGTTGCATTTACTCTTTCTTAATTAGTCTTTAACATGTGCACTCTTTTACATAGGCTAGATAGATATCTTGTATGTCATTATCTTTATCATACAACTATGCATGTTCACTTTTCTTTATATTTGTGACCACTGATTATAAAGATCTATTTCATGCAACACAAATTCTTAGTGTAGTACTTATTACCTGTCCCAAAGAGGCTCCTTGGGGAATCTACTTTCATACATTACAGGTGATATTTTATTGTTTTTTTATAGCTCAATACTTTATTAGATTATACACACTTTGACATACCTTTTATCTTTCTAACATGCTAATGGGCGGTTCATGTGCGAAATGTGTTTCGCAATTCTATCTGTTTCCATGGTTATCTTTTACATTGCTTGTCATTATTTTCTCTTTGTATGCTCTTGTCTATGGGATTTTCCTTTGCCTTGTGTACACACTTGCCTGTTTTTTTCCTGGTTGGCCTTGATTTTCTTGTGAAATCATGAGTGGTGTCCCATTTTTGAAACTTGAATTTTTTTGTTTACACTTTCTAATTTAACTTTTACATTATCTTCTTGCGTCTTATCTTACATATTGTCTGGTTGACACACATTTTATCTTCTACATGCATGTTTTTATTTTCTTGTATTAACACTTGTCTCTCAGCCACTTTGTTTGTGTGTGCCTTGGTTTCTACCAAGCACATTCGATCACCTTTGCAGGGCATAGTTTCATCATATGTGTCACTCCTCTTTGGGGCCGCATACTCCTTCAAATATGTCACATGCACCCCAAATGAGGGGGAATCAGTTGTGTAACTTAATAACCCCATAAAAAACTATACAGTCATTACAAAACACAACATAATATTGTTACAACATAGTTTTTAGTTTCAAGGGTCAATTACCAGGGGAAAATTACACAACATTTTGGTAGTTCAACACAGTCTATGCAACTCCACACATCAAATTTTACAAGGCATATATTCCTTAGCACTTTCATGTTGGATATCAAATTAGAAATTTCTAAAACTTCTTGAATAGAATTAACAATCAAACCATGAACACAAATTAAGGTGCATGCAAGAAGACAAGTATACAAGACACCAAATTTATAGTGGGAAACCCTTAGAGGGAGAAAACCCACTTGAAATCAAGTCCTTTTATTAATAACACCCATTCTTAACATACAATGATTTCCAATTTTGTTGATCACCTACTCAACCTGAGAAGAACAAACTTCACAGTCCTTCTAGCACACACTAGAAGGTTGCCAAACACCCACTAGGCTAGTTTAGCAAGCTGCAACTTGCAAGGAGCATCTACTCCTGTCACCCAAGCACTCACTTAGGAAAAATATAATGACAGTTTTATAATTTGATCATATAGTTCCTTGTTGCTTCATCAACAGATCATGATCCCTTACTGGCTCTTCATTCAACAAATCAATCATTCACTTGTTCTCTGTCTTGAAACACTTATCTTGTTATGCACCTATTTCTTTGTATAACATTCCTCTCTCGTCAGTATCACTACTTCTACTCCTAAATTATCAAGCAATGCATGTATCACCATATTTATTTGATCATACTCCCTTATATGTTACAGTCCTCTTTTTATCTTATATCTCTATATTTATTCTATTTCACATAATTCCTTCTTTATGTGGTCCTTCATACATTTAGCATCTCTATTACTTCAATTTCATTTCATTTTTTCACACCTTTCACTACTCAAGTATTACTCACTATGTAAATAGTCCACTATTCATCAACTTTTCATTCAATTCCTCTCATTCATTTAATTCAAATCTATTTATAGTCACCTTTTGTTCAATCTTCTCTCTATCCTTTCACTACCTTTCAAATTTCTTTCTATTTTACTACAATCTATTTCAAAATACCCTAGAGACCATCATCTTCAGTAGTGCGATGTGTATGTCTCTCTGTTCTATATATTTCTTCACTACATTCACTCTCCTCTTCCCAATTGCAAGAATTTGAAAGATCTAAAAAGCCTCTCTCAATTATTCAACTTCATTTCCTTATTCTAACTCATGATTATTTTAACATGAGGCACTTGACAGATTTCTAAGCTCCTTGAACTCCTTTGCAGGGATAACCTTGAATTCAAGATCTTTACTAAATTCAACAATAAGAACTTGTAATTTCCATATTCTTAATGCATCTAACCCTTCTTGACTTTTCAACTATCTTTAAGACATAATGACTTGAGTTAATCTTTGGAATATGAAAATCTCAAATGAATTTTTCAAAGGTCCTCAATAACCTACCAACCAAATGACTATTTCAAAATTTCTGCTAAAACTTTATTCACTTTGAGTTCATATGTCTTTTCTTAAAGTTTCTCAAACTTCTTCCTCTTCTAGGTCAAAAAACAGAACTTAAGTTTTTTCACTTTTATGGAGAGTTGGATAGACATTTGATAATCTCACATTTAAACAAAAATTTAATCCTTTCTACAATTTTCTAGAACATCAAGGTTAAAAATGATATGGTTTAAAACATGCCATAATTGTTCAATTGATCTTTTAAGACAACCTTTAATTTTTAACTCTCCTAGGTAAGAATTTTTGATATATGAAGAAACTATCTTGAGGTTACTGAAACTTGTAATATTAAAATCATTTATCTCAAGCCATTGGTAGAGACCTTTGAAAACTTTAAAGGTGAGAATACAATTGTTAAAATGCAAGTTTGATAGGAGTAATCTGATACATTCAATACCACAAGTTTAATGTTTCTTTGAAAAAATATTTTTAATAGAGCCAATATTGAGTGGAGGACTTGGATGAAACCTTTACAACTCCATATTATCAACAATGATTCTTGAAGTATTTCTTTCTTTTGCTTAACTCAACTATTATAGTAGCATAAAACACTGACCTAATGTGCAGGTTTAAGAATTTTTACCTTGGATGTTGAGAAATTTTTAGTGAAACATTGTGAAGAGATGACCCTACTTGTCTTTACAAATCATGATTTCTCCTTTGAGAATATTTTAACACAATTGAAAGTCCTGAAACAAACTGTCAAGATAAAAACCTCATATGAAGCTGTTGTCACCTGTTCAGTGAAAGTTTCAATGATCAAGAAGGAATCCTCCTTTGATTGATATATCATGTTGAATGATTCATAGGTGTAAATATGAAGATTTTAGGCTTTGAATAGACTCTAATATCTTCTTGAGATCCATGCTCACTAACCCTAAAAATAGAATTTTTAACATCTCATTTTGAAACCTTGCATGGTACAAAGAAGATTTAAGAATATTACTCAAGACATTAACCCTTGACCAATTTTACTAAATGAGGTTAATGATACCTTGAAATAGAATGCTTAAAAAATTTTGTGAGGATTTGAATGAATCACAAGGATATTACATCAAAAATTATTTGCAAGAAACCCTTGATCATGGTATGACAAGTCTAAGAAAGGAGCCCGAAAACAAAAATTAGAATTTTACAATCTTTCCTATTCTATGAAATTTGAAGAATTTTTTACATGGAATGTGGAGGAATACTTGCATCTTCCTTCAAAAAATTATAGAATTATCAATTTGAAGACCTCTAAAACATGCTCATTATTTTCCTTATTTCATTTTCTTACATAAGAAGACAGGACATCTTCATTTGTACTAGGTTAGAAACACATATAAGTAGACAAAAATAATAATCTTCAATACCATTGAAAGGAGCAAAAAATGATTAAATTTTCTTCATGAGATATGAAAAACACCCCTATACATATTTGTGATGGTTATGACAGTGAATAAAAATGTCCTACTCAAACCCAGTGAAGGGAATACAAACCTTATGTTGATTGTTACATGTTCATTCTGAATAATTATTTGAAAAATATAATCATTTTGCCTCATGCTACCTTGAAAATACAATCTTGAAGGTTTCATTAATAGTAATAACACTACTGAGGGAAAATATGGTTTTACGAATATAATTCAAGAAACCTATGTTTGACCATTTTTGTCACCTAATCATGACCATGGATATTGTGGTTATTCAAAATCAGTTCCCATAAAAATAAGCAATATGGCCATTTCTAGTGACTTATGATTGACCAAAAGTAGAGATTTTTAGACAATATTCCATATTTGTGAGTCTTATTTATGAGCAGAATAACATATTATCCTTTAAAAAAATGTATATAAATTTTCAACCATAAGGTTATCAAATCAATGACTAAAAACATTTGGGCATACAATCAACCTTATGTCCACTGAAAAAGGTTTTTTATTACTTTCAATTATTTTTGTTCATATTCCAGTCCTTGAAACTCAATAAAATCCATAATTTCAAGTAGACTTCTTGGTTAAAATACTTGGTCATTGAGTACTTCAATACTCAAATTCTAAAATATTATCAAATTGATTTATGGACCCAAGCTAAAACATTTGATAGAAATTAAAGCCTTATTTCTTGAGTTGAGCATAATAATTTGAAATTAGGGATCCTTTATGAAATAAGCTTGGAAGTTGTTGTTATCATGTGAAAAAAAAAATATAATGTTCATTTCTAACCATGTATTGACTGAACATAGTTGAATTTTGGTCCTAGCAGTTAATGATAACCAAGTTAAATTATTCGCACACATGGGTAGAACAATTTTATTTCTCCCATTGTCAAATGCCAATACTGGACCTTGTTACATATCTCATACATATGTTTATAAAATTCTTGGAATGGGCATCTACATTACTCTTCATGACTGTACCTTGGTCATTGAATTATTAAAATTTAAGAGATGAACCCTTTTTGACATAAATTTTTCATGATATGCAACTGTAGGTATTGTGATTAGATGATCCATTAAACAAACTCCATGCTTTTTATTGATTAAATGCATCTTAAGAAACCTAACATTATTTTGAATGATTAAAGAACTTTGATATCATGTTTGCATTGCAAACTTTGTATCTCTTCCCATTTGACTCATTGAAAATGGCTCATTGACTACTTATAATGTAATTCTAACCAATACTATAGTTAGAGTAAAAGAAACATGAGCAATACGCAATTACTTGTATAAGAGAAAATCCACATATGCTACCCCTTAGATGGTGTTTCTCTGGATAACACTCTTTTGAATATGCCTTGAAAGAGCATGAATTTAACACATTTCCTTTGGGTCATATAATTTCCTATCTTATGAGAAAAATTTCTTCTTGCAATAGCAACATGCCAACAATTGTTATTTAATGTGATAATAACATGTTTTAATGTAATTCATGATTTAGAAATCAATAGAGTGTCTTGTGGCACCTAGAAACCTACAACCACTTGCATTGTGGGATATAAAGCTCCCTGTCTTTAAAAGATAAAAATGTAACCTTAATTAGCATTCATACCAATACTCTAAGTAATGTAGATGTGTCTTGTCTTCACTTGAGGATAAGGAACTAAATATTATCATGCTAATAATTTGATCAATTTACCCATGAAATACACTTCTCCATATGCATTCATCATAAACCAAAGAGTGATAAACATATCATTTAATCTTCATTACCACTAAAACCATGAAACATACATGTTTCTATAGGCCTCATGAAACATGTTTATGATAATGCTCTAAAATTATAGGAATTCATATTGTCTTCATGTTAGCTTTGTTGAGTCTCATGGTCACCATCACTGTAATCATGAGAGTACAAACAACTCCAATTATGTCATGAATAACTGATTATATACACTTACTCGTGAATGGTCTACAAGTACATTTTCCATCCTCTAATATCCTATGTTATTAGAAAGATTTTATTCAAATTTTAATTCTACAAATCTATCATTTGACTATTTAAAACTGAGGGGCCACTGGATACAACAATGTCTTTGGAGGACTTATGCAGACTAATTAAGGCAAGGGGTAGCTGATTTTATCTCTTAAAGAGGATAAACCTACAAAATGAGTTTCCACATTTGGAAAAAACATGTAACCATGAAATACCTTTTCTACGTGAATATTAATCACCACACAACCCAATTGTCATACCATGTGGATACTAAAATTGTTATATAAACTCTTACGATAATGTTGTTCTCTTGTTCACCACTGATTGAACTTATATGTAAGATAATGATTTATGAATTATAGGTGAACTATATGTTTTCCTATGAAAAATACAAACATTCCAAATAATTTGAGGAACTATTGTACCACATTTTATTCTGATACAGAACAAGACTCAATTCCAAATATTCAATATGATGATTTAGTAATGATTATGATGACATCATGAAAATTTTGTGATATACCTTAGATTATACAGTGTTGATTTATTGATGAACACATTGATTAATCAGTCAATGATTGAGCTGCATAGAAATCATGGAACTGCAAATTTACAGTGTCCAAGTGGATAAAGAAAATATGAACTTTTGACAAATACAATATGGAATATGAAAATATTTAAACATGAAAGTTATGTCGATGTTATATTGTAACATAATAAGTGGTTCACTATGAACAATCAAGGATGACTAATAAATCATTTAGGAATTAGCTATTGTTATAGAACATTAAACTTATGTGACTGAAAGTATGTAAAAATCCTTATGAACATTTGTATCCCATATCATGATAAGTTATGATATTTTTAATAATATTTGTGACATGATGAGACTGATGAGAGATACTCATTGATGTTGATAACTCGGCAAGTTACTATGACTCTCTTCCGAAAAGAATGTCGTAGATTGTTACAAAAAATCCTTGATCGATGAATACACTTATATAATTAACTAGTGATTGGTTGGCTGAAACTTAAATAATTAATTAATGAAATGTAATCTTGATAAGATAAGGAATGAGACATTGTGTGAAAATTGGAAGGAAGACATGTTATGAGTCCTTTAGAATGTGCAGTAAACCATATCTAAGCTTGCAATGCCCATGCAAATAAAACTACGGCCAAGTAGTGCATGGCTGATTGCATTTATCAAATTTCTTCTTTCAATATGTTTTGAATGCTTGTGTGAATTACTTCCATATCTTTCCTAGACTGACACTAGAGATATATGTGTGAGATCTCAAACCCTATGAAGAGATCAAAAAAGGTATACAATGTATGTTGGATTTCGTCACTAGAACCTATTGTTTAAGGGGGATCAAGTAGAGGATAAATGACCCATTACATCAACATATGGTTCTATGTATTACTGTCAAGATGGATTCTGGAATATTAATTCATGCTAGTTTACCATTGGTTTTGGATCTAAATTTCTCATCCTTGTCATTCATTACAACATAAAAATGAATTCTTGCATATTTTAAACCTATTAGTATGTTGATATATCCACTAATTGGGTGTTGAAAATCATTGAAGGCATAAAAGGTAAATAAAGGTTTTTCCTCTCTTATGATCAAAACATTTCGTGTTACACAAAAGGAACTACATTGTAGCTCTCTAACTTCTAAAAAATAACTTGAATGTAAATATTTCACTGTTAGGAAATAAGGGATAAAATATATGGAATAATCCCTCACAGAATCGCAACAGTAGAAACTAATATGCAGAAAATATTACAGATCTCAAATAAAAGTGCAGAATATAAAATAACACAACACAAAGAGATAGTATTTAACATGGTTCACCCAATTTGGGCTATGTCCACCAAGAATCACTTGCTCATATTTTATTACAAGCCACCTCTCTCTCAATACAATACCCAAATCTGTTTAGAGCTATGCTCAACAAACTCTAGAGAATTCACACCTGAATTCAAACACATCTGCAATGTTACATTCATACCTACCATATGCACAAAACCATATAAATAGACAACTGCTTAAGCAGTTTTACAATACCATGGGTATCAAAACCATGGGCCAAAACCGTCCCATAAACCTATGGGTCAAAATCCCGCCCATATGAGAAGAGCATGTTTCCCAATATATTGGGCACGTTTTTTCGAGGCCCAAAAAAATGTACTTCAACTAGGGGCTACCAGGGGTACCCCCAGTTGGGGCCCAACCCATGAAACCCCGTGGAGAGGAACATGAAAAGTGTACAGTACTTTTAGTGTACAGTCTTCAACACTTTCACACATGAAAACAGGCTCCACAACCTAACAATATCCCACTTGGAGACTAGTTTTCCTCTGAGAAAGCTTCTCAACCCTTCATTAGTTTCGTATGAAGACCAACCAAAGTTGAACACAACTTCAGTTTCTCCCTTGTGACCACCTTGGTCATCATGTCTGTAGGATTCTGACTGGTATGAATCTTCTCCATCTTTAACTTCTCTTCCTCCAAAGTTGTCTTGATGAAATGGTACCTTAACTGTATATGCTTCGTCCTAGAGTGGAAAACAAAGTTCTTAGCTAGGTGTATAGCACTCTAACTATCACTATGTAGCTTTCCTTCCTCTTGCTTATGCCCTAACTCCTCAAGAATTTTTGTAACCAAATCATTTCTTTGCTTGCCTCTGTGGCAGCAACATACTCAGCCTTTGTGGTTGATAAAGCCACAAGCTTCTGTAGTCATGAAATCCAGCTCACTGTTGTCCCACCTACAATATAAACATAACCTACTTGTTGTGCTCCTCCTGTCTGTCTACATCTCCAGCCATATTTGAATCTACATAACCACACAAAGTGGTGTTTGATCCACTGTAGCACAAAATTGTCTCCATGGTCCCTCTCAAGTACCGAAGGATCCACTTTACTGTCAAATACCAGTGATCTCTACCTAGATCACTCATAAAATACTCACTTCTCCCATTGCATGTGCAATATTAGTGCCTAGTACACACCATGGCATACATCAAACTGGCAACTACTGATGAGTAAGGTACCTTGGACATTTGATTTCTCTCCTGCTCTATCTTGGGACACATGCTCCTTTGATAACTTGAAATGGCCTGCCAAAGGAGTCCCAACCGGTTTAGCATCCTGCATATTAAACCTCTCCAATACTTTCTTAATGTACTCTTCCTGAGATAAACTTCATCCTTCCGTTCCTTCCTATCCCAAGATATCCTCATACTAAGGATTTGTTTGGCTGCCCCCAAATCCTTCATAGCAAAGGATTCACTTAGCTGCTTCTTGAGTACTTTTATTTCCTGCATGTTTTTACCTACAACCAACTTGTCATCCACATATAGACAGCACATGATAATATAACTTCCATCTTAAATTTCTTTGTATTTCTACACATGAATGGTCAAAATGACATCTAATATAACCTTTCTCCATCATGAAGCTATCAAATTTTTTTATACCATTGATGTGGAGCTTATTTCAAGCCATACAAGCTCTTCTTCAGTTTAACACCATCTCCTCTATACCTTTGACCTCATAGCCCTCTGATTGTTGCATATATAGTTCCTCCTCCAAATCACCATGGAGAAATGTAGTCTTTACATCAAGCTATTCTAAGTGCAAGTACTCTTTTGCTGCAACTATTCCAAGAATAGTTCTAATAGAAGTCATTTTTACTACAGGAGAAAAAATCTCATCAAAATCTATACCCTTTTTCTGTGCAAACCCCTTGACCACTAACCAGACCTTGTATCTTTTCTTTCCTCCTTCTTCCTCTTTAACTCTGTACACCCACTTGTCTATGTAATGCTCTTTTTCCTTTAGGTAGCTTCACCAAATTCCCATTTGGTTCTCCATGAGAGCCTGATGCTCCTCATCCATGGCTTGCTCCCACTTCTTCCTGAATCTACTTGTATTGCTTCATCAATGTTCTCTGGCTCTCCACTATCAGTGAGTAATAAATAATAAATAGAAGGAGAAAAAAATTAGGTTCTCTTCTTACCCTAGAAGACCTCATCAATATAGGAGTTTGGGGTTCCTGTTGAGGAGGTACCTAAATTGATTCATGTGTCACTTTTCCATCTTGGAATATCCTCTACCACTGCATATTCTTTCTTGGATTCTTCCCTATTTTCCTGCAACTACTGCTTATACATGAACTTTCTCATTAAAGACCACATCCCTAGATCGAATGATTTTCTTTTCCTTAATACTCCAACATTTATATCCAAATTCATCACCACCATAACCAATGAAAGTGCATTTTTCTGACTTAGCCTCTAACTTGGTCCTATCATCCTTGTCAATATGAACAAATACCTCACATCCAAAGACTCTAAGAAATGAGTAATCAACTTTCTTACCATACCAAGCCTCCTCATGTATGCCTCCATCCAAGGCACTTGAGGGTCCTTTGTTTATCAAGTACACAGTGTGCTCACCGCTTCTACCCAAAAAGAAAGAGGCAGTCCTGCATGTAACCTCATGCTCCTAGCACGTTCCATTATTGTTTTGTTCATCCTTTTGACACCCCATTCTACTGCAGAGTTCCTTGAACCATCTTTTCCTACAGATTCCATTCTTAGAACAATAATCATGAGACTCATTGTTGCAATACTCCCCTCCATTATCTGACCTGGGACATTTTAACTTAATACATGTTTGATTCTCTACCAAGGCTTTCCATTTAACAAAAGTGTCAAATACATCAGATTTTTTTCTAATACAATAAACCCAAACTTTCCTTGTTGCATCATCAATAAAAGTAACATAATAACTTGAACCCCCAAGAGATGATACCTGAGTGGGCCCCCACACATCAGAATGTACCATGATCCAACTTACTCTCTTTCTTTATAGGTCCAACCTTGAGAAACCTTACTCACTTTTATTTCCCATATATGCAGTCCTCACAGAACTCCAAACCTATTTTTGTATATCTAGGAAAATCCTTCTTTATGATCTCCATGCCCTTATGGCTCATATGACCGAGCCTATAGTGCCACAATGTTGTATCTACTTCTGAAGCCACAAGATTACAAACATTAGTGTTATAAGTGGTTAAATACAAGGTTCCAACCTTCTTACCTCTTGCCACCACAAGAGCACCCTTGGTAACCTTCCAAGAGTCCACTGTAAATATCACAGTACAACCATCACTTCCCAACTACCCTTCTGATATCAAATTTCTTCTTAATGTAGGAACATGTTTGACATCCTTCAATAGCCATGTATTCCCATTCTGCATCTTAACCTAAATAGAACCTTTTCCAACTATGCTGCAAGGCTCATCATCACCAAGAAAAACATGCCCAAAATCTCCTTGAACATAATCAACAAAATAATGCCTATGTGGAGTAGCATGGAAAGAAGCCCCCAAATCTAAAACCCAAAATTCAGTAATATTATGAAAAGAAAGAATCAAAGCATCTTGACATACATTTCCCATTGCCACATTTACCTCCTTGGTTTCTTCCTGTTGTTTCTTCTTGTCCCGAAGCTCCCAACAATCCTTCTTTGTATGCCCAGAATTTCCACAGTGCCAACATACTATCTTTCTTTTGGATTTTTACCTTGTCTGATCCTTTGATTTTCCACGGTTTCCTCTATTCTTATGTCTCCCTCTAGTTTATACTGTCAAAGACATTCCCTAAAGTAGAAGATTCCCTAGAGATTTTTCTTTGCATTTCCTTACTTAGAATCACCCCTACAACATCCTCAAACTTCAACTTTGAGTTAACATGAACTGAGTTGTTCTTACCACCACTACCAGGATTTCCTTTTCTTTCTGTCTGAATGCTCATTAAGGTAGTTTTCCTGCTCTTATAGGCGGTAAGCAAATTATAGACGTTTAGACGGAAAGAAAAGAAAGCCTTTCAAACATGAAGATAAATTATAGAATTTATCTTCATATGTTTGAGGCTTTCATTTTCTTTCCGTCTAAACGTATCTAATTTGATACTGTATTTAGGTTGTCCATAGTTACACCAATGCTTTGATGACATGTATAACATCTGAAATGATTTATTCTTTTCCTTGAGTAATGATTGTCATTGATAAATTGACTCATAGGTTTGTCTAGAGTAATGCTTGGCAGTATGAAATTTATTTCTAAAATTGAAAAATATTATGTTACTATCATATTTAGTATCACAAGATCTCCATGGGTGATCTTTATCATACTTTTTCATGCACTCTCATAGCTCTATGTCCAAATTAATAAGATGAGAAACAATATCCATTAAATTTACTCTAATACATAGATGCATTTGGTTGTGTGATTGAATTGGAACTTCCTACATTTGTCTTCTTTTTATGCTTCTTACTTGTTTTCTTACTGGGATCAACCTTTTCATCTTCCTTATTTTCTGAAAACCTTTGACAAGATTCATGACTTGATTTAGGCTTCAAATCTCTTTTCCTTGTTTGTTCCATTTCTTCTCTAAGAGTATTCAAATCAGTATTTAGTCTCTCACAGTCTTCACTTTTATCTTGAATAGATGCACTACATAGTTCATAATTTATTTCATCACAATGTCTCTATTTGCTTTCTAAATCATTAAGTTGGTTTGCTAATGTTCTAGTTCAATCTTCAGGGTCTTTACTTCATTTTCATGTTTTAGGAAATCATTTTCCTTTTGTTTCAGAGCTCTTGAAACATTTTGTACAAATGAAGCCACTTCATTTTTTTCATCAACATGGAGATATTTCATGTGCTTAATCTCATTCTTTAGACCTTCTATCAAAGATTGAGAAATCTCATACTTTCTCTTCGAGGTTGATCCAACTAAAGAACTTGTGCTTGTGTCTTCTAGACCACCTCCAAGCTGTTAGGCTACAATTTGGAGGACTAGCATGTTATACCAATTATTGGATATCACAAGACTTGAGAGAAGGGGGGGTGAATGAATTATGATCAAATTAGCTAATTTCTAAAAATTATTGAATAGAATTAGGCAATCAAACCATGAACACAAATTAAGTGGCATGCAAGTAGATAAGTATACAAGATAAAAAAATTTATAGTGGGAAACCCTTAGAGGAATAAAACCCACTTGAAATCAAGGATTTTTATTAAGATTACCCATTCTTAAGATACAATGATTTCCAGTTTGGTTGAGCACTCACTCAACCTGAGAAGAACCTACTTCAAAGTCCTTCTAGCACCCACTGGAAGGTTTCCAAACACCTACTAGGATAGTTTACTAAGTTACAACTTGTAAGGAGCATCTACTCCTGTCACCCAAGCACCCACTTAGAAAAAATAAAATAACAATGTATAGTTTGATCATTTAGTTCATTATTTCTTCATCAATACATCATGACACCTTACTATCTCTTCATTCATCAAATCTCAATTCACATGTTTCTCTTATTTTATAACACTTATCTTGAGAAATTTGATCCCTATTTTGTATCATAGTCCTCTAGTGTTCAATATAATATTTTTCAAACAATGGATGTATCAATGTTTTCTTTTCACACCCCTTATATCTCACATCCCTTTATTTTTCTTGTATCTATGTATAATTTTTTTTCTTTATTGTTATTCACCACATTTCATACTCAATTTTTTTCTCTGAGTTTCTTTCAATTTAGCCCTGTCTTTTTGTCACACGTTTCACTACTGTCAAGTATTACTCACTTTGTCAATAGTCAACTATTCTTGTTTTCATACAATTGTCTTCTCTTTGATGGCAATCACTTATAGTCACCTTTTGATCACATTTCTCTCTATTTTCACACCTTTTTCAATTTGAGTTCACTACCTTTTTACCATCATCTTCATTATTTATGTGTATGTTCTCTCTCTATTCTCTGTATTTTCTTTACTACATTCACTCTCCTCTTTTTATAATGGAAACAATTCGAACTACAAAACGCCTCTCCCAACTGTTCAACTTCCTTTCCTTATTCTAACTCATCATTATTTTAGCATGAGCAACTTGAAATTCTCAAACTCTTACTCTTAAAATACTCATATAACCTTGAATTCGAGATCTTTACTAAAGACAACAATAACAACTTTTAGATTTCATATTATTTATGCATCTAACCTTTCTTGGCTTTTCAATTGTCTCTTATTTGTAATGGTTTGAGCTACACCATGCAATACCAAAAGAAATGAATCTTCAACTTTCCTTTGATAAACCTACTTGACCCAATGACTATTCAACTTCAATCATCAGGGTTAATCTTGATTCACATCGAGTTCATCATGTTTTTCTTAACTTTTCGACTTCTTCCTCTTGGCTCGAGGTAAAAATTGCACTTAAGGTTTTGATGACACTCTAATATTTATAAAATTAAATTTCATGACTAAAAAATGAAAGATAACACCATTTCCATCCATCTAGCCAAGGTTCTAAGTCTAGGAATGGAACATTAAGATAGAAGATTAAAAGAATTCTTAACTTGTATGAAAACAATACAAAATCTAACTAAACATGCCTACTATTATTCTTGAATTACCAAACATGGGCCTAAATATACCTAAGAGGGAAATCAAATGTTTATGGTTTATACTCCAAACAATGGTGAAATGACCTCTCCAAATGATTTGTTAAATCACTTTAGATTATTCATCTACTAACCTTTTTGAAGGTTTTAGGCAAGGATTGAACTTGGCTTATAGATCATATGTATTATATGAGATGCACATGAAAGCATGGTGTAAAGTATAAAGGTATGAGGTGAGTTGTTTTTATAGTTTTCCTTTTGGGAGAAACTTTTGTTTTGTTGCATATGGGACTAAAATCCTAAAATTAGATTAGAATTGCTAATAATGATTAATCTTTTCTAATCACGATTAGTGAATTACAAAGTGATTAAGATGTGTGGATCCTTAATAAACCAATTAGGCTTAACTAGGTGGCTAGGATAAGATTTTGAAGCTTGTTGAGACATTGTGGAGATGAATGGTGTGATTTTGAGTGGTTGGAATAGGGGTTTAAGCCAATACTAGGGTATATTGACCAAAAAAGGGAAAAATAGGCTTAATTAGCCTATATTCACTAATTGTCTATTTTGAAGAGGATTTGAAATTATGATTCATCGTAAAGTGGCATCTTGAATGTGAAGGAGGTTTGGTGATCAACGAAGAGCTTGTTTACTGACAAGAGTGGCAAGAAACGTTAGTTAATTAGTAAAGAGCACTAATTATAATGGAATTGGAAAGAATGAGAGTGATTTGTGTGCATTCTGGTGATAAGATTTCAAAAATGGAATTTAGGTGTCTACATTTGTCCTTGTTTGAGGTGAAGTCAGTGAATTCACTTCAAACATAGTAAACAAGTGTAAAACAGGTAAAATTTTGAAGAAAAATTAGTAGGATGAAGGATGCCCCCTCGAGTTTCGAGTGGGTGATAGAAGAAGTCAATTGACGATTGAAAATATGATTGAAATGGGTAAAAGTAAATAGGTTAAAATGAGCGTGAAACCCTTAGGTATTGAGAAGGAATAAGGATGGGGATAAAAGTTGTTATTTATTTCCCCAAGTAAGTTTGAGGAGAAAAATTAGTAATGATAAAAAATGATATTGGAGAAGAAATGATTAGTGGAGAAATATAGGAAAATTTAAACCTTTGCATCCAGTCTTTCCATAAGCAACCAATTTATATCATTTTGGCACTAGGTCTACATCATTGACCTTTATTTAAAATAAACAAAAATGTAAGATATTTTGAAAATCTAAATTACTAAAAAAATTATAATGCTAAAGATACATAAATCCATGTAGCATACATTATGCAATGCAATATGAGAAAGTAAAATGATGCTTAACTCCATTCAACATAAAAACTGCAATGCAATATGAGAAAGTAAACTAGTTAATCTAACAAAGAAAATAACACAATCATATATACTAAAACAAACAACGATCAAGATAACTATCCCAATGTTTTTGTTATGAAGATGTAGTTTGTGAATGTTCATGTTGTAACGAGAAGGATTTAAAATGATGGCCTAGGAAATAAAACATGTGAGGGAAAACATAGGAAACAAGTAGTCTCATGGAAAGCATATGTGCATTATTAAACAGTACTTAGAAACTCACTATTGCATGGGATTGCCGACATATTAAGAAGACCAAAATTTGTTAATGGAGGTAGATCATGATGAACCACATGTTGTTTGAGACAATAACAAGAAATAACGTCAGAAAGATGGTTTTGTATGACCAATTTTGATGTTGAGGATAATGTAGGTGATACAGGCTTCAGATGTGTGAAATCCATTTTAAAAATGTTAAACAATAATTTTTTGGTAAATCTAAAGCCAAAATTAATGTTTTCACTGTGTATATTTCTTCAATTCCTTTCCAACGAAAAAAAATGGAGTCATTTCGAGGTCATGAGAAAATGTTATGACTTGCACAATACTGGGTGTGCCTATGCACTTAGGGGAGTGCTTGTCCTAGGATCATTTTTGGATTTTTGGGTTTTGTAGGGAAGCATGGGCGCCTAGGTGCCTATGCTGACCTAGTTTGAGTTTTTTTTGCATTTTGTTAGCCAGCGTGGGCACCTGGGATGACCCTGTTGATTTTTTACATTTTATGAGTCAACATGGGAACTTGAGCACCTGTGGTGACCCTGTTGATGCTTTTGTGAGGTAACATGGGTGCTTGGGTGCATGTGCTCGCATAGGTTTTTAGTTTTTGGGATTTTGTGAGGCGGTATGGGTGTTGGAGTGCTTGTGATAGCCTCCTTTTTGAGTTTTTCAAGATTTTTTGTATGTAACATGGGTGCCTAGGTGGTTGTGTTGGCAGTGCATAGCATGGGCACCTGGGTAACTATCCAATAATGAATACACTACCTATATTTTGGAGGCCATAAATTTTTCTCCCAATATCGATATGACTCTGTTTGTTTTGAGCTCGGAAAGGTATCGAAGTGAACTATTCTACTGGTAAGATAAATTTGGATTTTTGAATTAATATTTTGTGAAATTAGGAACCAATGAATATCAATATGTGTGATAAGGATATTACGTGGGATGAAAGGAACTTACATGGGAGAAAAGGAAAAATGCAAGGGCACTTGGGCACCTATGTGCATGATGCAAGGGCACCTATGTGCCTGTATCGGCAGTTTGTAGCTCATTTTCGAAGTTTTTGGCTATAGCATGGGTGCCTGGGTCCTTGTTCAACACTAAATGCACTACCTATCTTCTAAAGGCCATAATGTTTACCCCCAAAATAGAAATTCCTTCATGTTTTTTCCATTGGAAAGGTATAAAAGTGAACTATGCAATTCCAAGTTAAATTTAGGGTTTGAATTTATTTTAACAATTTATTTGGGATTTTGAATTTGTCTCACCAATTTGTTTATTTGGATGTTTTGACTTTTTTGACTAACATATTTGAATTTTTTGGGAGTTTTCTATGAAATTTATTTTTTTTTTTTTTTTTTTCTAATTTTTTTAAGATATATATAGGAAATGAAGAAACCTGAATTCCTTAGTGATAGATGGGATGTATAAGGGCATAACACCACACACATGCATAAGAAAGTGAAGATGTGAAAATTCCACTAACGTTAGTTAGGAATATACAATGGAAAACTCTTCATGAGAAAAATGCAGATGAAGACCAATATGGATAGGTTCAACACGATGATGAACATAACCCAATGATGTGTTAAGAAGGAGCAAGAATGCCCCCGCTGTAAGCTGACCAAAAAGCACATGATATAAAGAAGTAGAATATTGTTTTTGTGAACGAGGACAAAGGTCCCCAACAACATGGTAAAAAGGAAATATTATACACATGGATGTTCTAAACTAATTATAACAAAAATGTGAATGTTGTGAATGTAGCTTAGAAGCCTTGCGATGAAGAAGGGATTAACCAAAGGCATGAATCATGAGACAAGGTAAAAAAAAAGACACTTGGTAACATACTAAACTTGTTTTCTCATCAAGATCCTGTGAGTGAACGTGGAAATTTATTCCCACTTGGAGGGAATATTTGATAGACAATAAGTGAAGACACCCTAACCAATGTGTAGGAATGATTTTTTTTTGAAATTGATTTGTTTAATGGTTTGCGGAAGGAGAACCATAGATTGCTCCACTGCCAGTCAGGTGTCCATAGCCTCGATGGAGATGCATTTGATTTTGATCATAAAATTTCTCTACTTCTAGTCAGATGTCCATATCCTTGGTAGAGTTTATTGGAAATACCCCGAGAGAGAGTCATATATCAATTTGTTTTTTTTGTTAGCTTTTGCTTTTTGATTTGATTGATTCTTTTGATTTCTGAAAAATTATTTTAGCTCTCTTGTTTGATAAGGGGTTAAGAATAAGTGATGATGATGACGAAATTGGTTAGTGTCAACAAATATATCCAAAATTTCTTCGCAACAAGTTGTTTATATGTTGATTGTGATAGGATACCTATGAGGTCAGTCGTTCTTTAATTTACCAAGGTGATAAAAGACCCAGGTCAAATGGATACCACAGAGATAACTATCAAAAAATGCGTGTGAATACTAAAATATCAATGAAGGGATTAAAATGGTAGGAAAACTTATAGAAGAAGAGTAAGAAAGGGAAAAAGTAACATCCATGTGTATGTAATACCTTATTCCAATGTGTGTTCATTTCCCTTTGATTTTCTGAAATGTTTTCTCATTTTTTTTGCATTTGTGATTATTTTTTAAGCATGGGACTGACAAGGTCACTCAATATGATAAGATCCAACTGCAATGCTAACGATTTCCTTGATAAGGAAGACTAAGCATGTTTGTTTATCAATAGTCATATTATCCCCAATCTCAATGATTATAGTGAGCTCATACTCAATAGATGACTATGATTTTAATTTTGAAATGTGGATTTTGTGTGTGGGAGCTTGAGGTATTTATCCATAGGTTTCTATAATTTACGCCATACTTGATGGTTGCATTGATGTGAATTATTGAATTGCGTTTGATTCTGAAGTTTAAGATTGTTTGAATTGTTGGGAGCCTTGGAGATCTTAAAAGTTTTAATCGTAATTAGATGAATGAAATATTTTTGTTTTTTATAAGCTATAACATGATTTTTCTGATCCTGAGAAGTGGGAGTGGAAAGTGGAAAATACAAATGATGTGAAAAATGATGATGGGCTTACCACAATCATTGATAGAGGGAAAATATGATGGACGTGAAGGATACTATCCAAGAATTTAAGAGGATGGGCTATGATGAAGTGTCTCATAGAATGAAGATAAAGGACTATCAGGATGTGGACCTAATATTGAAGATGAAGGACTACCTATAGGTGTCCCATATATCTAAGAATATAGGATACTAGGACATGGACAAAGAATTCATAGATGAGAGGGTTTTAGGACATGCCCCCATTATAGATGAAGAGATGGGATACTTGGAGGTGAGCCAAATATAGAAAAAAAAGGGGCTACCAGGGGGTGAGCCACACATAGATGATGAAGAGTTACTTATAGGTGCTCCACATATAGAATCAGATGATGGGCTACAAAATGGTGACTCAAGGTGGGATTGTGATGGAGGAATCCTGATAGATAAAGAATGATGTGAAGAAAAGATAATATCGTCCTCAATGGTCTTAGGATCCTCCTTAGTGTTCTGACAAAAGGAATCCATTTATTCTTCCCAATATGCAAGTGTATCAAAGTCAAGATTAAATCCTTGATTGTAATCATCTAGGGAGTATCATCATGTAACCCCAGGAATTACGTTATTGTCTCCTCATCTTGAGATGAATCAATCAGTAAGAGGATTTTTTTTCAACCATATGAGGTTGATTGGATGAATGTGACATGGGAGTTTACTTAGATGATTGATTATAATGACTTTGAATCAGAGAGCGGAAAATAAGGGAGGTCCTGCAAAGCAAGGGAGGAATATGGCTCAAGAATCAAATTAGATGTTTGAGTAGAGATAATTGGGGTCGCATGGATCTTCAAAGGAGGAAGATGTCATTTAAGTGACTAATAAGGGGATTCCTATGAATAGAGGGGAGAGAATGCGACTCACAAGTTGAATGAGGTGAATAAATTTGATGAGAATTTTTAGAAGATAGAGGTGAATATGAATAATAATAATAATATTTTGGATCAGAGTCAGAAGAACACTGGGAGGAACCCGAACAATAATTAGGATCATAAGTTTCCAAACCATACCACCAAGTATGATATGAAGGTGGGGAACAAGGTACCAAAATGGACTCACTAGCATGAAGAACCAAATGAGGTCTAGTTGTGATAGGAATCCTTTGATGGGAATGCTAAAACCTAGGTTCTTTAATGTCATAACTATGCGGAACTATGTGATATTCAGTCTTCTTCAGAATATATCTAGACATAGATAGTTTAGGGGATATCACAAGGGTTGTCATGTTGACATGTTCAACAAGTGTATCTACACAACCAATGCTAGAATCAAAATTATTCTCCTCATTAAACACATAATTAGAATTCTTATCCATATTATGTTTAGGAAAAGTATTCGTATTGGGGGATTTGTTGGGAGTGGATGAATCCATATCCAAATCACCACTTTCAATTAAGTTCTGGATGTAGTGTTGCAACTTCAAAGACTTATCTTTTTTGTGACCTTTAACGCGGTGGAATTGGAAATATTCATTATCTCTAAACAATAATGGTTTAGGTGAATTATTCTCATAAGGTTTAGTTTTAGGATATCTAACCATATTAACCGTCTCTATCTGTTTTAGTATTGATGCCATTGAGTCAGATAGAGGAGTAAAAATACAACTCTTATACTCCATAGGTGGATCTCCTTTTACAAGCTTTAAATGATTGTTGTTTGGAACATCTTGTACTCCCTTGGAGTCTAATATCCCATCACTAATGACGTTTTTTTTCTTCTTAGGTAAAAAATTTGTTTTTCATTAGATTTAGAATCATTTTGATTGGATGAGAAAGGTTTTAGAGTTCCCTTGGCTAACAACGATTTTTCAATTTGACTCCATTTTTTTGATGAGCTCTTCAAATGTGTTGCCACAATGCATTTTCAAGTGGAATTTAATGTATGGATGGAGGTTGAGAACAAATATAATAATTAACTACTGTTTGGGTATGGAGCAAGTAAAGAAACTAGCTAATCCTCTCCATCATTGTAAAAACGCATTGAATTTTTCATTATTTTGTTGTTTGGAATTGTAGAGATCTAACATGGTAACACCATTTTCTATATTAAAAGAGAAGTTTCATAAAAATATATTTTCTAGTCTTGGCCATGTTGATATCGATCCCTTAGGGATATGCACAAACCATTCTAGCGTCCTTACTCCTAAACTTTGTGGAAACAAGTGCATAAGATAATTTTCACTATACACAACCTCTTGACATGACCTATAAAACTTTTTTATATGATCAAAAGGGTCACATTTTCCCTTATATTTATCAAATTTTGTAAAATAAAAATGTCTTAGGAAAGGTACCTATAACACGTCTTTATTAAAAGGCTAGGTACATAACTGATCGAACTAGTATTTCTAGCTATTGTTACTGTTTTAGCCCTCTTATAATGCTTGAAGGGCATTCTTCATATTTGACCACTCTTGATTAAAAATTTGATCTTTTGTGGGTGGCGTAGGCCTATATGAAGGATTAAATCTAGGTGTATTCCCACCTCTATTTTTTTAATAATCTTTTCAGAAGGATTGCTTTGTGCCTCCTATCAATGAGTGTTTATTGGGAACTCGTAGAGTGAAGATTTAGGTTTTGCTTTATGTATAACTTGTTTTAGAAGTTTTGGTTATTCCTTTTGTATATGCGATGACAAAATTTCCATTTGGCTAGTGAGGGCTTGGACCTATTGTTCTAACATCACCTCTTTAATAGGAATTCATAACAATCTTCGTTATGAGGAGGTTGTGCATGATGAACATGGTATTCATCGTCTTTACAATGAACCCTAATATGTAGGTCCATATGATAGTCCCTCATCGTTAAGAAGTAGCTATGAGGGTTTAATATGTCAGCTAACAGTAGGACGAGGTTACTTCTTCTTCTCCCAAAACCATGATGAAAATAAGAGAAGGGTCTACTATGTGGAAGGTAATTCGGCCCCTAGTTTCATAACCCACATAAGAACTTCATGTTGTGTATGAAAAATGTAGTTGTCGAAATGGGAAAAATGAAGCTCTATATTAATATGAGGAAAAACATCCTCTCCACCACTATGGTCAACCATGATATTATCCTCTAAAAAAGGGTTTTCACCTTCAAATAAATAAATTCCTAATCTTTGATATCCCATCCACGTAGTAGGCATACTTGAGATAGGAAATACAACGTGAAGAATTTCCACTAAGGTTTACCAAAAAGGGGCCTTAGTCAATTTTTTGCAGCGTAACGATATTAAATTGCCAAAATAAGGTGACTATAGAAAAGCCACAAAAATTTTAGATCAAAGAAAACGTACGAACTAAATAATCACGAACAAGCAACCCTAGCAAGGTAATATATGACACAAGTTTTTATTAGAATAATACAATGACGAACAACGCTCAAAATTTAGTTACACCAAATAGTTTATTAGCTAAGATTTCATCTAGATAGGTTTGTGACCAAATAGTGACAACACAACATCACTAATTAGGTCATGTTTGCAACAAATAAGACCTAAATGATAAGAGAATGTTGATGTGATCTTCTAACAAGATATACTAAACACCAATTTTTATACACTAAATAACTCAAAGTTTGGTAAAAATGGATGATAAAAATATGAGCAATGTAACAAATCTATTTAGACACATGAACCAAGCTTTTTGGAAAGAAATATTTTTAGTGTCAAAATGATGTTATCACGATGCTAACAATGTATCCTCAACACTCATAAAACTCAAGAGAAATTTAGGATGTAGAAACTATGTCTAACTATAACAATAAATTGTTATGTGTGTGAGCAGTGTAACCCTACAATATAGAGATTTAGGCCTAATTTCAAAATGAAAACAAGACGTAAATATCTCAATTGTATGGCTAGAATGTGGGAAGCATTGCACCTAAAAATAATACAAGGATGAAATCACCTAACTATGATGATAATAAGTCTCAATTATGGGTTTTTGAGATAAGGGGGCCTACTAGATCATGGGCACGTACCATGCACACTTTCAACACTTGTGCTCCCACATTGCAACCTAATCAGGCAAGTAGAATACAAAAGTGGAGGACACACGATATCTAGCAGTATCCGTATATGTTCTTTCCTTTTGTCCAAAATAGGAAACAAGAAAATAAGGGTGTAGACCAAGTGGTGTTGAAATAAACTTGGTGTTATTTTGGTAGAGTTTCGTCTTTGTCTTAGGACAAGTGAAAAACTAAGACAAAATGACACTAATTAGGTTTGATGATGAAAATCACACGGTTTCAACTTTAAGAGATTCTTTCCCTTCTTCGAAAAACAAGAGTTTGAATATAAAAACCTTTTCACTTTTTGAGAGCTCTCAAGTATACTATATAAGACAAAAACAATGTCTCCAAGCCAACAAGTTTCCTTGGAGGTTCTCTCTCTTGGTGTCATAGGATATCTAGAGTGAGTTGGATTTACCAAGGTTTGTTAAGGAGTATCTTGGCTTTAATTTACCCCCTTCAGTATAATTAGCACCAAATTTCGTTTAGTCATACTTTCATTGGGGTCGTGATATGGATATCTTTAGCTCTAATCTCACCAAGGAGTATTAGACAAGTTGGTAGTGTGGATCACTTTCCTATTTTGTTCACAAGGTTACCTCTTATGTGAACTACTTTAGGGTTCCTAGGACCACTACCATTATTAAAGATTAAGGCTTATTCCAAAGGGGTTATGTCTTAGTTAGGATGACGAGCCATAGCTCTTTTAAAAACTGGTAATACAACGTTTTGAATGGTGTGTTGGTGTAGTGTTTTATCTTTTGGATTAAGTAATTTTTTTTAGACCACCAATGGAAACCTAAAACACATGTGAATGTTAGATTTTTGTTTTAAATAAATCCCTTATTTCTTTGACAAGCATTTTAGGCCCTTCACACAAATGATTAGTAGTTCAAAAAGAGGTTCACAATATCAAAGAAAGAGGATTAAGTGTTGTTTTTGTTTCTCAAGATCAGACTAGGTGCAAGAGAAGAGAATACAAAAATAATAATCCAACTAAATATAAATGCAAAACTTGTAAATCAACTAACTTTCATAAAATTTTGCAAAGAAACAAGGTTTATTCCCAATTAATCCAAGTTCTTCTTAATGAAAGACTAAAGTTTATTTTGATAACCAAGATTACACAAGGTGCAAGGGAAGAGCATACATAAATTTTAGCCTAGGTTATTTATCAAATGAAAAAGATCTTAAACTAAAAGATCAAGCATATATCAAGACATGAAAGTTTGTTCCTTTAAGCAAAAAATGAAGGATGATTGTTCCTAATTACTTCCAAGAAGCAAAAAGTGGTTAAGGGGTGTTTTTTATTCTTAAGATCACACTAGGTGTGAGAGAAGAGCATACACAACCTACTTCCAAAATTAAAAAAATCATGCAAACATATCATTTATCAAACCCTAAGACAATTTTGTTAGGAATATTTCTCTAAAATAAATAAATTGACAAAAATAACATCTAAAAATCCTTAAAAACTGACAGGAATCATAAAATTTAAATTCTGGAATTTGAAAAATTGTTACCTTGATGCATGGGAACACCTCTTAGTGCATAGATGCTCAAAGTCATGCACAGGTGCTAATATTCATGCACAGGAACTCATAATCATGCATAGGTTCCCCTCTGTCATCTTCGATGTAATCCATGATGCACATGTGCTTCTAGTTAGGGACATGTACTCACAGTCATGAACATGTGCATTTTTTGTGTAGATGGTTAAAAAATGACTCTTGAAGCAATTTATTTTGAAAAAGGGTCCAATATTTGGGATTTCTTGGCAATTGTGATAGGGATTCACCTACTTATATCCTAGAAAAAGAAAGAAAACACAACTTCTACCACTAATATAATTGAAACAACTTATAAAAATGGAAATTGACCTAAAACATTTAAAATTACTCTAAAAATTTGAAATTAATCTAAAAATCTTGAGAAAATAATATACTTATTAAAAGTACACTAGAAAAATTAACAATAAACTAGAAAACTTGAAATTAATCTAAGAAACTTGAAACTAATTTAAAAATTTGAAACTAAGTTAAAAATCTTAAAAATTGAATGCAATGGGGTATTCTCCCACCGGGTGTGCCAAATGATGACACCCTAAACTTTACAAAGCAAATTACATGACTAAACAAGGAAATCTAACACCATTTCCATCCATCTAGCCAAGGTTCTAAGTATAGGAATGTAACATTAATATAGAAGCTTAAAAGAATGCTTAACTAGTATGAAAACAATACAAAATCTAACTAAACATGCCTACTAATATGCTTGAATTACCCAACATGGGCCTAAATAGACCTAAGAGGGAAATCAAAAAGTTATGGTTGGTACTCCAAATAATGGTGAAATGAACTCTCCAAATTACTTGTTAAGTCACTTTCGATTATTCATCAACTAACCTTGTTAAAGGTTTTAGGAAAGGATTGAACTTGACTTATAGATCATATATATTATATGAGATGCAAATGAAAGCATGGTGTAAAGTATAAAGGAATGAGGTGAGTTGTATTTATAGTTTCTCCTTTTGGGAGAAAATTGTATTATGGTGAATGTAGGACTAAAATCCCCAAACTAGATTAGAATTTCTAATAATGATTAAGCTTTGCTAATTATGATTAGTGAATTACCAAGTGATTAAGAGGTGTGGATCCTTAATCAACTGCTTATGGTTAACTAGGAGGCTAGGATAAGCTTTTGAATCTTATAGAGACATTGTTGAGGTGATTGGGGTGATTTTGAGTGGTTGGAAGAGGTGTTTAATCCAATACTAGGGTATATTGACCAAAACAAGGGCAAAATAGGCTTAATTAGCTTTTAGTCCCTAATTGTCTGTTTTAAAGAAGAATTTGATGTATGATTCGTCGTAAAGTGGAATCCTGAATGTCAAATACGTTTGGTGATCAAGGAAGTGCTTGTTAACTGACCAGATTGGAAAGAAACATTAGTTAATTAGTAAATAACATTAGTTATAACAAAATTGGAAAGAATGAGAGTGATTTGCATGCATTTTGGCAATAAGATTACAAAAGAAGAATTTAGGTGTCTACCGTTTTTTCACTACTTTGGAGAGTTCAACAGAAATTTGATAAAAGAAAAAATAAATCAAATCTTTATCAACCTTCCCTTTCTACAATTTTCTAGAACATCAAGTTAATAAACTGAGATGGTTCTCAAAACATGACAATGATGTGTTAATGTCTTTTAGAAAACATTTAGCCGTGTCAATGGATCTTGAGGTTGAATGAAACTTATTCACTTACCCTGAGACATTGGTCATTTATTTCCACAAGGTGAGAATACAATTTCAACAAGTTTGATTAGAGGTCTTCATTGTTTTAAACCACAAGTTTAATTTGTACTTCTGCTCAATGTTTAATCCATCATTGAGTAGAGTACTCAAATGACTGTCCTAAACTGTTCATTATCAACATGTTTCTTGTGCTTCTTTCTTTGGCTCAAATCAACAATTATCTATCATAGCATGTATATCCTAAACATGTAGGTTCAATACCTTGGGCGAGAAATTTCACAGTGACACAAAAGATAAATTTCTCTTGAAAAATATACTTTCAACCTTTTGCAAATACTAACACAATTAACAAGTCCTGAAATCTCTTTCAAGAACACTTAAGATTAGATGTATATTTCTCACCTTTTCCATTTAGGAAAGGAGGTCTTAAATGATTGAGAAAATCATTTTGGGATGAGTTATGGCATGACAGAGATATAAATGGAATGAGACAACTTTGATAGGATTGTAAACATCTATGTTATAATGAAAAAATAGAATTGTGCACGTATTTTTGAATTTTTGATACAAAAAAATTTACCCACATTCAATGAATTAACTTCAAACCTCTTACAAATTATTATTGATACCCTGATAGAGATGCACACAATTGTTTTTGAGCTTTGTATAGTTGCACAAGGATATTCCATCAAAATTTCTTTGCAAGAAACCCTATATCATGGTATGACAGTTTGTTGAGCCTGATAGCACAAAAAATGCATTTTCTTCTTTCCTAGTGTATGGAATTTGAAGAATTCTTTACCTGTGGACATGTGGAGAATACTTGCACCTTCCTTTGACCATTTATCTATTTGTGGACCTCTAAAACAAGTTCTTATGTTATTATATTCGACTATTACAATGTAATAATGTATGACCTTGGTTATGTCTATGTAGTCACTAAGTGAGAAGATAGATATAAGTAGACCCCTTATAAACTCTTCAAACACCATTGAAAGGAGATAAAAAAAATTCATCAAAATTTTTCCTTTATGTATAGGATAGAAACATAGATATACATACCCGTTATGCTGCAAAAGTGAACTTGAATGTCCAACCAATCAAGCGAAGGGAATATGTCACAATTTCAAACCAATGTTACACCTGTTTCACGAATAATTATTGAAGGAAAATAAATTACCATATGCCATTAATGCTTTTGATCCTATATAATATTAAAGACTCTCATTGAAGAGAAGAAGGCAGAGGCTTAAGAAGATTGTTCCTTGAGAAGAGTGGCCATTAGTAGCACCAACTAAATATTGAAGACTTGAGCACCAAATCATGACCAAGGAAGCATGTGAATACATAAAACACCTCTAAAAAATATTTGAAACCAACTCAAACTAGTGAATTTTAGGCCAAAAAATGAATTTTTCCTTCATTGATTTCATGGCCAGTCTGAGAAGAAAAATAGATTCCTTACTAAATTGAATAGTACTTTTCAACCAAACCTCTAATTGAAAAAAAAAAATTTACACATGAATTCTAGGACTCTTTGATAGAATGAATTATCTTATGACTTATCTGAAGAAGCCCTCATTTTTTTCTTGAGTGCTAAGAAGCCAGGCAACTCAAAATGCATCTTTCAAGAAGCCTATTTTAGAAAAACATGAATAACTCAAAATCCCTATTTTAGAATATGATAAAAAATTTCATTGAGCACTATAAGACATCCCTCTATGTATTTCATGTTTTGGTTTTCGATACGTTTTCCTTCGAAGATCTAATAAATCTCATTTGTATGCAAGAACATTGCGAGTTCTCAAAGCTACTTTCTATGAATTCTTGAATTTTGAGACCAGGAGCTAAACTGTTTATCCTTGTTTTAGCTCACACATGTTTTAGATAGTATTCCTAGGCTTCTCCCATGATTACATGACTATGAAACGCAACCTGTACAAGCTTGTCATGTCTTAACAGGCTCCATAAACTATTATAAAAGGGCATTACCAATCAACATTCATGTCCTTGAATTCTTCAAATTTACCAATCAACCCTTTCTGCCATAGATATTACTTGACATCAATGAAAAAACCACTAATAATGAACAGATTCAAACATGGTTGCTTCATGTATATTGCAAGTCTATATGTTTCCATGGTTATCTGTTACATTGCTTTTCATTTTTTTCTCTTTGTATGCTCTTGTCTACGGGCTTTTCCCATTGTCTTGTGTACATACTTGTCTACTTTTTGCATGGTCAGCCTTGATTGTCTTGTGACATCATGAGTGGTGTCCCATGTTTGAAACATGCATTTTTGTAGTTTACATTGTCTTCTCTCATGTTTACATTATCTTCTTGCATCATAGCTTACATATTGTTTCCTTAGCACACATTTTGTCTTCTACATGCATGTTTTTTATTTTATTGTATTAACACTTGTCTCTCGACCACTTTGTTTGTGTGTGCCTTGGTTTCTACCAAGAAAATTCCCTCACCCATTTAGGGAAGAGTTTCAACACAACGGTCAGTCCTCTTTTGGGCCGCATACTCCTTTAGAGATGTCGCATGCACCCCAAACATGGGTGAATCATTTGTGTGAATTAATCACCCCATACAAAAGTATACAGTCATTACACTACACAACATAATACTAGTACAACACAATTTTGAGTTTCAGGGATTCAAATTAGATTTGGGTCCTTAGCAAAACACAACCCTTCCTGGATGCCTATAACCATGAAACAATTACATAGTATTTTGGTAGTTATTTACACAGTCTACAAAACTCCACCCAACGGATTTCAAAAGGCATATAGTCCTAGGAACTTTTATGTTTGATCAAATTATTTGAATTTTACACGTCATCTATAGTGTTTTCATATATTGCGGGAAGTAGTTAAAGGTTGGAGGATAACACCGGAATTTTCTCCGTACATTTTTTCTATGATTTGGCATGAACTGGCATTAGAGCATTCGAGAAACTCATTCTTCTAAAACATCTTCAAGATCCTTTCTAAAATATTTTGTAATCATGGATCAAGTGCACATGATCCTTTTTATACATTTTTCATATTTTACATACTTTCTTTACACAATTTTTGCACATTTTGATCATATAGATATGTATTTTACTACTTGTTCACTATTCTCATTTATAGGTCCATATGCATGGGAAGCGTTAGTCAAAATCATTCAAACACCACATATAACAAACATCTGACACCAACAACGTGCACATCATGACATATAAACATGCGTTTCCCACACTAGGTGCATTTTCATCATCACTTTTTACACTCTTTCCTCCTTAGCATCCACGCTTCACAGTTTTATCACTCCACACTTTGTCTTGCCCCTCATCATTCTCTCTCTATAAAAATATATATAGTTATCAGGTACGCATCTCTATCTACTTTATGTTATCGAGATTTTTCACTAACCAAAATAAAGTGAGGTAAAATATATACAAAAAATCATGCACTTTAGGTAATTATCTAGTCCTGATTACATGCTACTATTTATGTGATTCATAAGCAATAAATGTACTTGTTAACCCATGTATTTGGCCAACTTCCTTTACTTTCTATTACCACTTTTTGTCTTACACCCTTACTTGCTTAGTATTCCTCTTTGTACATCAGCATGGATAACTCTAGACACCAACACCTAGCTAGGATGCCAGTGTTAGGTGCCCCTGACATCAATATACTTTTTTCATATCTTTTGGGTCGTTTCTAGCTGTTTGATAATTTTTTTATTTTTTTGTAGTTGTCCTTTTCAGAATTAATTCTTAAATTAAAGAAAATAAATCATATAAATATAAAGGTATGTGATCATAATAAGGAACCAAGTGCTTAGCATTAGTTATCACCACTTAAGGTTACACCTATCAAGCATCTAAGAGATCCATTGCATACATCTAGCACCATCCAAGGGATACAAGGGATTGTTGTTATGCATACACTTCATACGAGTGAAGTTCATTCTATTCCATGTACACGTCTATTACATTTCTTACTTTTTACCTATTAAGTGTGACACATACAAGAGCAACCTAGGGCATAATTCGGCACACACGCATAACTACATTTGGTCTAAGATGTGGTGCAATGATCAGTCATAAGTTAACCATTGTGTTAGTTTAGGATAATATGAGCCCTCATTATGAATCTTTCTTTTTTTAGGATTTGATGTCTCTTTGAGGGTTTTGTAGGTCAGTACATCATTGCAGGTTTACAAGGACTTAAAAGATTAGTGTGTAACCTAATAGCGACCAAAGATGAACAACATTAAATACCTCGTGACAACATAGATGAGGTTTTATGATAATTTCCGTAGACATAAGAGCCCCGAATCAGGTTTAGGGTTCCAACAGGTGTCGTTATCCCTCTCTAGGCACCTCAGTCTACGAATATTGTCATCTCACACACTTTTCTGGGACTCTTTATGACGTTTCTTCATCTATTTTCATCTAGTCAGCACTTCAACACATTTAAGACATCACTGATAACCATCTAAGTCATCTTAACTTTATTTGCAACTAGGGTTTCACATTTAATTGTTTAGTTTTCATGGATTAATTTTTGTACTTAATTTTATACATTTATTTACTACTACAATAAAAATCATATCAAGAATATATTTCCACATTTTACCTTAATCAGTTTCATCAAAAAATATCGTAATAAATTTAACAAAGCTAAGGATTTTTTGTTCCATTTAACAGATTTAGAAACATTGCTTACATTGGTTGGCATTCTACCAATGTTGAAGGAGATAAATACATTGATGAAGCATGCACACAAGAGATCCATCTATATTCACATGAGAGATCCATCTATATTCTTGATTTTACATAGAAAATTGAGAAATTGGGTATTTCAATCTCCACCTTCATTTGAAAACATCTCCTATAAAAACCTAAGCTAATTCGCCAGGTAGTATACCTCAAGTAGCTTAACAAATTACCAATACTGTGAAAATTTTAACTCGCATACCCTTAAGCACCAGAGATTCAGATTATTATTAGCCTGTGATTGTTGACGCACGACAATAGATGTACTGACGCGTGACAAAGGAAGTGTTGACGCGTGACCTTGGGTAGTGTTGACGCGCGACAGAGGAAGTGTTGACGCGTGACAGAGGAAGTGTTGACGAGCGACTTGGGCAGTGGTGACGCGCGACAGAGGAAGTGGTGACGCGCGACATGGGCAGTGGTGACGCGCGACAGAGGAGGTATTGACGCGTGACATGGGGCAGTGGTGACGCGCGACAGAGGAGGTATTGACATGTGACATGGGTAGTGGTGACGAGTGACAGGAGGAGGTATTGATGCGTGACATGGGGAGTGGTGACGCGCGACAGAGGAGGTATTGACGCGTGACATGGGCAGTGGTGACACGCAACAGAGGAGGTATTGACGCATGACATTGGGGCAGTGGTGATGCGCGACAGAGGAGGTATTGACACGCGACAATGGGGAGTGGTGACACGTGACATGGGCTAGTGGTGACGCGTGACAGAGGAGGTATTGACGCGCGACATGGGAAGTGGTGACGCACGACAGAGGAGGTATTGACGCGTGACCATGGGCAGTGGTGACGCACGACATGGGCAGTGGTGATGCGTGACATGCGCAATGGAAACACGTGATAGAGGAGGTATTGACGTGCGAAAAGGGTGCAGTGTATGACGTGTGACCAGTATATTCAGACAGTGGACGCGTGATAGGAAATGGGTTGTTGACGTGAGACAAGTGCAAAGTTGACACGTGACAAAGACCTCAGACACGGAGATTTTTGTTGAGAAAGCAGAGGTCAGAGGCTGCAGATGCGAGACAGGAGATTTTGCTGTTACGCGTCAAGAAAATGAAGTGACCGTGCGTCATATAGACCTTAGTGACGCACGTCAACAACCTTGTTGACGCACAGTCACTGAGGTCTGTTGACGCGCGTCACTGAGGGTGCAAAATCTCCTATCGCACATCTGCAGCATTCTGTCACGCCAGTTGACAATCAGGTGAAATTTTTTCATACAACCCCCAAAAATTCACCTTCCCGCGAAACCAGTTCCGGGGATATTCGCCAGGTATTCTCCACCTCCGATTTCCAAGATGTCTCCTTAAAATGAAACCCTGCTCTTGATATCTTGTACATGTCAAAACAAAGTTTTGATACACCTATTTTTGTTAACTAGAACATTTTATTGGATGTTAATAATCTCAATAATTATTTGAGATTTAATATCCATGATCAACCTTATATCAATGTTAATGGGAGGGAAATACCACTATACAATTTGTAAAAATGACAAGATATTCCACGATCAGAAAGAGAAGAAGTTCTCGTGACACATTTTCTATTTGATTTTATTACAATTGATACATGAATAAAGCTTAAAAAAATTTCACAATATTTAGCTTCCAAAATCAGGGAGTGTTTCAGTAAAGATAACATTCTTGAAGCTATGGGAGTGAGAGGTCAATGGTGTTGAAATAAAATGTATTATTAATAAATCCTTAATAAATTTTCAATCATCTCATTTTACAATGACAATGGTTAACCATTACCATTTTTTAAATGAACCTCAAGAGAATGGTGCAATTACAAAGATTGATGGTTCATTTTAAGAGCCCCCTCCAAAAAATTATTATCAAATGGGGTGGAAAATTCCTAAAAGCATGGTTTCATGATGGGGGTAAAACTAGCATTTTTATTATTGTTAGTATATAGTAACAAATATTAGATGTCCGACAATAACAACCTTTGGTTTTCAGCTCACAAAAACATTTAATTTTTGGTTGGTAACATCCTTTGAATGTCGAATGGTAACATATATTGGCTATCACATAGTTATGGTTGGATACTTACTTGTTACCGAATGAAAACACAAAAAAAAGATACCTTCTAGTAGCAAGTTCTTTCTACTATTTGACATTTCATAATCACCTTACGTTCGGCTTCTCATAGTATATTGTATTACTATATTATGGTGAATTAATCCTATATATAATAAAATACCATTACATGAAGGTGAATATACTCACATTGGTCGACCCTTATTCGAAAAACTAAGGTGAAATCATGGTTAATTATTTTTAAGACTCGTAAAATTTTGGCAAACACGCTACCGTACAGTAGTTAAAGATTCACCAATTTCAAAATTCAAAAATCCTAATATTCACCATTTCACTCATACTCTCTCCTAAAATGAACCCTCGAAGGCTCTTGAAAAAAAATACCAAAGTCAATTGTTAGTGGAAGACATTATTGAATATCTTCAATTATACGAGTTTTTCCAAACAAATATTTTGGGATCTTTGTGAGGAAGAAAGGGTTTTTCAGTGTTTTATCTTTTGTAAAATAAAAGCTATAAAAGAGGATGGATAAAAATGTAATTCCCACTCCTCTTCAATGCTTATTATACCATGATTTTGATCATTACTGATTAGAGACATGGACATTATTATTATATTTGGTTAGCATGTTGATAGAAAATATTGAACACTTGTGATTCTAGAGTATGTTATGACTCATATTATAGACGGTATGGACTACTAGCAGGAATGGATTGATATTTGAGTATTCGTTGATGATCTAGTGTTATTTCACTATATAATGAACACTATTGGATTCCTTGACGATGATGATTATATTTATATGTTCGAACTGACCTTAACGATATCATTGTATATTACAACTTATCAAAATTGACATGTTCAGTGGTTGCAAATAATTGATAGAAATTCCAAATTTTGATGACGATGGTATTAGCTTCGTTTATGTTGTTGGATGATATCTATGTTTGTGTTTTATCTTCCTGATTTATATGATGTGGCCTTGAAGCTAAAAAGGGTATTGTTTTGATTTGTTGTAGGAAAGTTATATCAAACTGACAACAAGAAGGGGTTCAGGAGACTAACCATGGAAGAATATTTGATATTTGCAACAAAGGTCACCATGACAACTTTGTACTTAAGTTTATATGTCGTTATGGTATTGTCGAGTTTTTTAGGGAGTTCCCCATGGGGGGCGTGTGACCTCATATGTGGCCCACGGGTTTGTGTGTTACTTTTTCCTCTTTCATTACATTTATTGAGTTAATTATGTGATTTCTTTAATTGTAATGTATTGTCACTTTATTATTGCTTAATTAATGTGCTCTTGTTTAGTTAATGAATCATGTTGATTATGATAAGTTTGGGATGGGACCAAGTGGGAATTTGAATGTGGTTAGAGAGTCCTTGTTATCCTTATTAATTTTAGATATATTTTATTCATTTTAGAGTTGCATGTATTGATCCTCACCTTTCAAATCTTTATGAATTTGGGCTTCGGAGACCACTTTTAAAGGCTTGTGGGACAAGTTACACATGTCCCCTACCTCTTGGAATCAGCCACCAACCATACCCATGAAGTGAGTTGTCAAAATTAGGCCTTCATTATATGTTTTTTGAAGGAATTAAAGGTAATTTATTTCACTTTCTTATAAACCCTCTTAATTGTGTCACTATGGAAGTATGGAGTGGAGGTTTGTGTGTTGAAGGAAATTTGGCATATCCTCACCCACCCATTTATGAGTCTTGGTATTTGTGTTTGAATTAGTGAGGTGGATTGGAGGATAAGTGATGTGGCATCCTACATGAAGCCACCTCACCATCCTCTCCACATTTTCTATTTATTTGAGTTATTTTAGAGTTTTGGGGGTTACTTGATTTTATTACACACTTGCATTTTTTGGAAAGATTGCTTGGAATTATTGTTTGGGGAACTTGGAAGATTACTTTTGGATTTGTCTTGGACTTGGTAGGTGTTTCTTGAAGGATTAACTTATTTTCCATGGCAAGGAAGGGTCTTACACCTTGCATTTTATTTTCTTGTTGTGTGTTGTGTAGTAAAGAGAATGGATGTATGTGTTTTTATTGGGATTGGGAAGTTTTGGCCTTAAGAATTGTGTGGGAGAAGTAAAATGGGGACCATTTGAGGGAGGGATAAGATTTTTGTATATGTATTTGGAGGGAGTTTTGGTTGGGTGTTCCACCTATGGGGAGAAAAAGGAAAATATTGCTACATTTCGTATATTTTGAAATCGGGAGAGATAAAGATATTTTGAGTGGTTTGTGATGTGCACATGGAGGTTGTTAGGTTGAACCCCTATTTCACTTGGGAGGTTAAAGGAGGTGGTTCCCATATTTTTCTTCTCTCCAGGCTTAGATTTTAAGCCTTTTTCTTGGAAATTTTCATATTGTTAATATTGGTGTTTTTTGTACTTGTATGTGTTGCATATTATGTTGGCTTGAGTGTACGTAATGTTGAATCCTTTGTAAAAGTTTCCATCGTTGCGAAGATTCCCTATTCTCCATTGTTGGGGCTTGATGGAATATGAGGGTGTTGGATTCACCTCCTCATTGGAATAAAGGTTAGGAGGTGAGTGTTACCCATGTACCCTTCCTTGTTGTTGTGAATTGGAGAATAAGAAAATGCATGAGCTCAAGTTGAGGCCTCAGACATAGTTGTATTGTGTAGAAGACAAGAAGAAGAGAGGCATATTACATGTTGTCTCCACTTTGCGGAGACCTTTTGATGTTTGTATTTTAAAGTTAAGCTCTTGTAAAAGATATATCCAAGCTTGTTGTGAGTTTCCATGCCATGAAATGTGCATGTTTGGAAGTGTATTTTCTTGTATTGTATTGAGTTTGAATGTACTACTTAAGACAAGTTTGCAATTGATAAAAATTTGAAATGGTTCCTTTGTAATAGAAATGCATATGGTTGGAAAATAAAAATTAGAACGTGCACTTTATTTGTCATAGTAGTTCATTCAATTAGGGAACTTAAATATAAGTATTCATTTTATTTACAATTGAAAATTGTTCATATTCTAAACTAGAAATATAGTGAAATATATGTTTTGTATCCTTTGAAACATTCTTGTTTTGCCTTGTTATATTTTTACAAAATAAAAGAATATATACTTGGTTGTGATCTATACCTATTTTCCCCTTTCAAATGAGTTGTTAAATAGTGGAATTTTAATGCCATTGTGTTTATAAGAATTACATCAACTTTACGAAACAAAAACAATGTGATATCCTCTACTTCTTTCTAAATCAAGATATATAGAATATGCCCTCCCTATCATGTATTCCTTTGAGTTTAGGTGACCAAAAATTTCATTATATATAGTCCCATAAATTGTGTACCTTTATGTGTTCTTACCTATTTTAGTTATACAACATAAATCTACCAAAGCTTACTTTTGCATTGAAAATAAAACTCAAAAAAATGCATATATATATATCTAGAAATATCTCTTTTTTTATATATATATATATATATACTATATATAGAATATAGATCTGTGTGTGTGTGTGTGTGTGTGTGTGTGTAAACTATATGTTAAAGAACTAAATAAAACTCATAAGGAGATGAATATGGTAAATCGGATGTGTAAAGGAATAAATTTATTGAAAAACTTAAAAAATATATTATTTGGGGAGCGGCCGAACCCCCCCATGTTGTGGATTATATAATTAAAAAAACAAATTTACATAAATTGGGTGGGGGCCGCACCCCCACCAGTTTATGTGTTAATTTAATAAAAAAAGAAGAAAAGGGGGTGGGCGGCCATGGTCGACCCACCCCACCATATATAATATGGGGGGGCCGGATCGGCCATGGTGCCCACCCCAAACATCAAAGAAACATACAGAGCCAACCATGGGTCAATCCAACCTTAAAATACAATATCACAGTCATCGTGTATGCACAGTTCGGACCTTATAAAACAAAAAAGAATACTAATAGTTTAGTGTGTGTATGCATATACATACATGTATGTATGTATAAACATGTAAGTGTCCAGATCTCTAGAAAGATAGAATGAGGGTAAATGAGAACCAATAACCGACACATTTTGTGCAAACTCAACAAAAAAAAGGTATATTTTTGAAATAATGAGTAGACTCTAAATTGGGAGTATATCCTGTTTAAAACAAAACAAAATCCTCCATAGTTTTTCCTTAGCTACATGGCCTCCTTGTTCCCAAAGCTGTAAATCAAAATGTGTATATGAGAGGTTTTGGGCAGGAAAAAAAGAATAAAAGAGATCATAAAGATTTTTAGGGATTTTAGGGAAAACATAAAATCTAAGGGCCCATACAGTTTAAATACTAGTGGAAAGATTTAACCCTACACATTATAAGTCGTGGGTAATTTTATGGGAATGAATTGCTAAATAAAGTGAATGCAGCTAAAATATTAAAAGGTCACTATGGGCTTTCTAACTAGTGGGTTAGGATAGATTGGGACCCTTTTTCCCTTGTGAAATAATAAATAAATAATCAGTAATTGGATTATGAATAAGTTGAGTAAATATTAAGGGGGAGTTGGGTTAAAATTAGATAAAATAATTAAAGGGGTTTCAAGGAGTAGGTGTAAAGTATAAACTAAGTATTAAACTAAAGGTGCAGTAAGGGTATTAATTACCTAGATAAAATATGATTAAAGTACTTAGGAAATAATTTTATAAATTTTAATTGGGACGTCGTAAATATAAATAATCAATGTTGAGTTTGAATTAATTAAATTAATTCGATTTGGATAATATGGAATTTTTGGAAACACTATTTTTCAAATATCATAATTAGACGTAAGATAATAATAAATGAGGTGTAATGAATCAAACACATTTTGAGTTATCCATCTTACATACTTTGCATTTTATGTACTTAAAACACAATTTAGGGTATCCATATTAAATATTTTGCATTATAAATAATTAGAATTTCAACATTAAAGAAAATGTATTACATACATTTTTTCATATTATTAAATTTCAATATTTATAATTTCTATATATAAATAAAAATAAATTCGAAATTGCAAGATAATACGTGTAAAAAAATGAGATTTCATGAAAAAACCATTTCATTGTGTAAGCATATCTTATCGACAAACTATCTGAAATTCTTATAGACAATAGAAGTATACAATCACAATATTCTCTAATTTAAACAAAGATTCAACATTTGTCAAGTTTAAAGTTTTGTAAACTTTTTTCAACAAATACAATTATGATGTATTATATGCTCAAATAGATCCCCAGTCCTAGTTTCTTTTTCCACTTCCTCTAGGAATTTTTATGTCACTTTTCCCAATTGTTTCTTTTTTCCCTCCTTCGATTTATTCCATAATTTATAGGATCCTGCGTAATAATATTTAAGTTCTTAACAATTGCTTCATATTCCTTTGAAGGATCTTTAGGGGATAACAAAAACAGATCTCCAGTTGCCTTTATCTTGAACAAAATATCTACATCCATGCCATTCTCTTTGATAATCCACTTCAGAGTATTGTTCTTCTTGCTAACAAAAACAACATTCTACTTAAGGTGAATTTCCGTAGATAAAATTTTACGAGATGCTTCCAAGTTAACTTGGACTACATTTTCCTGAACTTTTAAATTTTCATACTTCGATAGTAAAAAAATGAGTTTAATTAAAACGTATTATTAAAAATTTAAAGCAATAAAAAATAATATTTAAAATTTAATGTTTTAACTTGAAATTCAAAATACATACAAAAGCGTTATCTCTTTCAGCATTGGAAATTTCAACGAAATCTTTATGCTTTTACCATTTGTTGTAATATGCCTAGGCTTGAACATTAATATTCTTTAATCTATTCAAAATATTATTGCAATATAATGAAATAATAATCTGTGCTTTTTTGTTCTTGTACTACTACTCTTTCTTTATATTTTTGTTTTTTAAAGAAGAATATATATTTATTCAATTGATATTAAATACCAAAAATATATTTTATTTATGAATTTATATTGTGTAAATATTTGAAAAATGATTTTTAATATTTTTTTGAGTAGTTTTTATTATTTATATTCCTTGTATTTATTTTATTAAAAGTAGATAAAATTCACGTAACATTATCTTGTTTGCAGTTCTTGATTTGTTATGCGTTTCTATAAATCATTTGCTGGGGTTGTTGCGTTTTCTATTGGTAGATGAATATGCGAGCTAATCAAATGTTACTATTCCTCCTGAGGACTCCTACTGGACAGTATCTAATAAACATTCAGTGCAAGGAATAATTCTGTATAAAACGGTTTTGTTGGTCCATGTTCTTCACCATAGAAGACGCAAATTGAGTCACTATGAAAAAAGGAAGAGGTCTATAAAATTTTAAAATTCCGTGATATGAGGACTATTTTCCTTTTCCTCGTTAGGATGAAGAATGGAATTGAAGTCCCAAATCCCAAGAGCTAAAAAGGATTTTCCTAATAGGGCAAAAAATAATGGGTGTTAATAATTTGGGGGTTCCAAGATTTAATTATGGACTTGTTTTTGATTAATAAAATACTATTTTAATTTTAGATAGGCTTGTGGAATGACTTATTTATGTGTTAATGAACAACACACAATATTTCATGCTTATTGATAAGCTTTAAAATTTAAAACTTTTTGATTAGTTTGGTTAAATGTGTTCTCGTGTATTAACAAAACTTCAGAGTTTCAATGCTTACTAAAATAATTGAAAATGATTTTTACATTAGACATACAACAACATCACTAAAATAATAAAAAACTAACCCGTTTGCAAGTAGATCTAATCAAATAAAAAATGAAAAATACAAACCTTTGGCATAAATAAACGTCTAATCTAGACGACAACGATGATGAAAATGATGATGAAGACGATAATAACAACTAAAACCCATTACCACCACAACAATGATCATGACAATGACATTGAAGATGATGAACTGCATGATGAATCTGACTAGCGATGACATGCCATTGCAATGATGATGATCTTGATAGGCATTGGTGACGATTGGGATAAAAAAACATAAAACCTGCCTCCTCATTGAATGGTTTAACAAAAAAACAATGAACCTTAATAACATGATGAATGTGCCATAACAAATAGTCAACCACTTAATCAGTCAAGTAGATTTTAAATGTTAATCACTGGACCATGATCCCAAGTGTGTGACCCTGAACACATTCATAAATGTTAATAGACATGCTTAAACTTCAAACCAATAAATTTGAGCTTAAAATACTTAGTGGATTATTGGGATGAAACAATGATGGTGAATGAAAAATAATTAAAATTATGATGACAGGCTGATTATAAAATGATGACGACGATGTTAATGAGGATGTGACAACCATGAAAACCAATGCCAATGATGTGGTGATGAAGAGGAATGTCATGATGATAACGATGAGAGAAAATGTGGATTGGAATGCTGAGAAAATGGAAATACCATGATGATAACAATGACACATGATGATAATATGACAATGACAATGAGGAAAGACCACAACCAGAGATAGTGTTGATGGTGGTGGTGGTGGTCATCGTCGTGGTGTTTTAGATAATGGTGTTGATAATAAAGAGGAGGATAATTATGATCATGATTATTAATGTTGATTATTAATGATGATGAAAATTATTTTAATGATGATGCCAATGACAATAGACATGGTGATGGTGATCACGATAACGATGATGATGATTTATATGAGGACTATAATGTTGGCAATGATAACAATGATGGTGATGAAGACCATGATAACAACCAAACTAATGACCAGGAAAATATGAAAGAAAATACAATGAAGATGTCATTGTGGTAGTGATTGTGCTTTTGGTTGGGGTGGTGATAATAATTATGCTGATAATGATGATCAATGTAAATTTTAGTGGCTAATATTTTTTAATTTTTGAATATTTAGGTTTTTGAAATTTGGATTTGGCTAATTTTGAGGGGTTTGATCACCTACTAATCAGCCTAAAATTTTTGTGTACAAGTTCATTTTTTTTAGGGGATTAGATAGTGATGATAATGATGACGACAATGATCGATGATGGTGGTGATGATAATGCTAATCAGGATGACAATGATCGACGATGGTGGTGTTGATAATGATGACAAAAATCATCGAGGATGGTTTTGATGATCATGATGATGAAAATGATCAATGATAGTGGTGATGATAATGACAATGACAATGATCCATGATTGTGGTGATGATAATGACGAAAACAATGATCGACGATGGTGGTGATGATAATGATGATGACAATGGTTTACGATGGTGGCGATGATAATGATAGAGACAATAATCTACTATGTTGGTGATGATCATGACGATGACAATGATTGATGATGGTGGTGATGATAGTAATGATGAAAATGATTATAATGACGATGATGAAAATAATAGTAAAAACATTTATGGGGATGAGAATGAAGATGTTGATGATGACAATTTAATGAAGATGATGATGAGAATGATGATGAGGAAGATAATTATGATAATGATGATGATGAAAATTATCAATGATGATGGTGATGATAATGACAATGAAAATGATCAATGATGGTGTTGATGATAATAAAGACAAAATTGATTGAAGATGGTGGTGATGATAATGGCGATGAATATGATTAATGATGGTAGTGATGATAATGATGAAAAAAATGATCAATAATGGTAGTAATGATCATAACAACAACAATGCTTAATGATGGTGGTGATGATAATGATGATGAGGATGATGAAAATAACGATAAAAACATTGATGGAGATGAGAATGATGATGTTGATGATGAATATTTTATAGAGATGATGATAATAATTATATATTATTAGGATTATAATGATAATGATGATTATAATGATCAATGATGGTGGTGATTATAATGATCAATGATGGTGGTGATGATAATGACGGCAACAATGATCAACGAAAATGGTGATAATCTAATGATTATGACAATGATTGACGATGGTGGTGATGATTATGACAATGAAAATGATCAACGATGGTGGTAATGATAATGATGATGACAATTATCAATGATGGTGGTGATGATAATGATGAGGACAATGAATTATGAAACAACAATGATGGAGTATGACGATGACGGATAAAATTAACGGAAAAATGATGGGGCTGAAGCATGATAATGTTGATGAGATGAAATGATGATGATGAGGAAGAATACTATATCAAATATGATGATCAGATAATGATGATGGAACAATTGATCAATGATGGTGGTGATTGTAACGCCACTCTAAAAAATCCCACTGAGACCAAGCACAACTAGGTTTAAATTAGAAGAATATGGATTTTTTTTTAAAGTGTTCACAACCAAAAATTCCTAGATTCCATTACAAAAATTATCAAATCACCTTTACAAAAAACTCAGAGAGTGAAATTTACCCCGAGCATAGTTAGATTATCTTCTTGCATGGCGCGGGAAGAAATTTCTCCCAGGCACAGAAGGAAACGTTTTCCTGGGCATGGAAGGTAGGCACGGGAATAATTTTATCTCCAACACGGAAGAGGTGCACAGGAAGAATTTTCACCTGGGTGCGGAAGAGGGGCGCAGGAAGAAAAAATAAATATTTTTCAAACTTAGATTATTTTTGAAGCCCAATGAAGTAAAAACTTCCATAGGCCATAACTTTTGATAGGGAACCCGATTTTTAGCAAAAAAAGAATTTATGGAAAGCTCTTGATGCCCCCTTTGCACATAAACCTTAAAATTTTAATTTGGATAAATTTTTAAGGTTTAATATGGAGAAATCGTTTTTCTTTCACTAAACAGGTGAACTGCTATTTTAAACTTACCCAATCTTGTTCAAATTGCCATTAATCTTCTCAGCATGCCAAATAGACATGGAGGATTTCACTTCGAGGAATTTATGATGGATTGCAATGGTTAAGCTATTTGATTGATTATCATTTCAAAATTCCCAATTTTGACAGCAAATCGATTGAGATTTTGGTTATGCCCGATTTGCATAGTTTTATGAAAAATTCCTTAAGAGTTACAGTGAACCAAAAATAGGATCTATAATTGAACAAAAATAGATATAGTCTAATTACCAAAGTGAATATATGCATTCATTTCTCAATCAAATCTAAAATGTTAAGTTTGTTCAAATCAAGTGTTGTACAAAAAAGCTAGAGTGCAGTTCTAATTTTCAAATCATAAATTCCAAAAGGAAAAAGAGTAATATATTCTCTCATACGTATTCCCTTTTCAATTTTTCAAACACAAATTCCCAACGAAAAAACACATATCATTTTGATAAAATAAAACAATTCCATTGACTTGGATCTTGGATGATCTTTACAATTCCATTTGCATTTAATTCCAAAAGATTAGAATGACAAGTCTTTCTTTTCTTTCATAGAATTAAAATATTACAGAGTATGTCTATTTCTCATTTAAACATAAAATTTCATTTCCAAAACAAAAAAACTTCCAATACAAATAATTAAGAGTCCTTCCAATTGAAGTGGAAAAAAGGTTTCACAAAAAGAAAGTCTCACAAAGACTGTCAAAATTGTCTTCTTTCTCAGCTCAAAACAACAGTAGAGTTTTCCATCAGTCTCCCAAATTTGATCACAATGGAATGGGGGAAAGGCAAACGATCTCCACACAACCAAGAAATCTAATAAAAGGAGAATCCCCCTTTCTTGGCCCCCCGAGCCCCAACCAGATTGCAATAAGGAATGCGACTCTACACATGGCAACAACAGGCTTCCACAACACAAAGACAATCTTTCACATGAAAAAATCATATTTAAAACACAGTCCAAAACAAAATAGTAGTTTTAGCAACCACAAGTAAACACACAACAATACTCAGGCTTCATAAAGCAGCCAAA
>JAHRHJ020000449.1:0-71622 GCA_019776745.2 Taxus chinensis | reverse complement strand
AGAGGAAATTCTATCAAGAGAAGATTGTCTTTCAATAGTAGATGATGAAGAAGCTACTTTACTCCAAATCCAACGAGAGGACACATTTCTAGTTGTGGAGGAGAAATTACAGATCCAAGGCTTTGAGCATAAAGCAGCTAATAGGAGAACCTTTAGTTCTTCCTTCTACGTTCATCTCTCGCAAGTTCTAGTGTTGAAGAAGATTTTGATCTCTCACACGCAATGTTGGATGAGAAGAACCATGATGACAAGTTATAGATCAAGTGGACACCATGGAGGAAGTTGACATTTCAGCGGACATCCATGAGGTAGTGTATCTATCAGATTAGAGGACTTTTTGATAAAGAAGAACCAGTTATTTCCCCTCCACCATTCCCTGCTTTCATCTTCCACACCCAAATACTTACGCCATGCGTCAGAAGGAACATTCATTTACAGCAGACCTGCATCTTATAGCAGCCTCTTGGAACCAATATGGAAGAATTTTAATCTTTCAGTGTCTCATTGAGTACGAGAAAGGGGCAGAAAAAGCCTTACCAGTGCTCCACTCACCCACCCCAGAAGGTCTACAAGGAAGACTCCATTTTGGAGTGAAAATCAGAGCTATGGGCATATCAAAACGATCATACCTGCCTAATAAGGTATTTGACTCTTCATGGGATCAAAGGAAAGTCAAAAAATAGCATGCTATGCTTACTTCTAAGCGGATGGGTGAACTACAAAGTACCAAGATCAACTGTCATACTCTTCAATCCAAATGCAAGCAAACTAAAAGAGGTAGGGATTTGTTTTTAGGTGAAACCTTGAGGATTGGTAGAAGACCACAGCTTCTTTTTTTAATTTCCACTCATCTAATCAGCAGCCATGGTCAGTGCTAAATTAGTTGCATGGTTACAATTGTTTTGGAGAACGGAAGCTATTGCTCCCCACCAGTTGCAGGTTTTATTATCCCACTTTGGCTTCATTAAAGTAGGATGGTAGTTTTTTCTTTCAGTAAAGACGTGCTTGTCACCTCTGCTTTTCCATTTTTGGAGCATGTATGACTTTGTTTGGTACATAGTTTTTTGTGGTGCATGGTTTTGGCCTTGCGAGTCCATTTCGGTTGGTTTTCAATTGGCTCAAGGAGATTTTCAAAGTTAGATCATTTGTGTAGCTACACCATGACTCATGCCCATGGATTTGCTTCCAGGGACTGGTAACTTCATAATCCAGCAGGCAGATGACCCCTCTTATCACAACATTGTTATCCAACCAAAAATGGCCCCGGCTCATTTTGTTGCCTAACTTCCTCTCATTCTTTCCTCTCTTGTGCCTCAGTCACAAAATTTTGCTTTTCAGCACTCAAACCCTTCTGGAAATGACACCATTGGATAGAGCTCCTTCTTACTTTCCAGAAAGTAAAGTTTTCATCATAACCCATGTATTTTTTAAGTTATGGCTCGGTGGAGTTTTGGTGGAAATTTTGTCCCTAGAATTCCCACAGCCAATCAGAACTTGCCATTTGTCCAAGCCAAAATATCAAAGGCGACCATTTGGCCCCTTTTTGCGCTAAAAACTTCAAATCACCAATCTTGCGATCCAGGACGGGGTTTGTTCATGTGCTTTCTATCAATTGGAAAGCTGGTGAACTTAATCTACAAGATTTCTGATCAATTTTTCATTGGGGGGATTGTGGAGAATAAAATCAAAAAATGCTTTTGGGCACTGGGAAGGGCCAGAACGACGTTTCAACAACCAGTTTTACAAATGGAAAATGAGTCGCCTTTCTTCGTCAGGGATGGCCCCAAATGTTCAGGCCATGGGTCTGTAGGATGCCCTGCTGTTTTAATGCATGCTTCATTCAATGGGGAATGCCTTTTCCACTTTTTTTTTAACCCTTTTCCTCTCTCCTGGGTTCTCGACGCCATGCATTGTAAAGCCCGATTTGGCTCATGTTTTGGGGGACCACTTTTTTTTTGGATAGCAAGCTCTTCTTTCACCTTCACAACAGTGATTTTTTGCAATAAGGCAACCTTCTCTTCATATTTTACACAGGTTTCTTTCTGTCTTTCTGCCTCTTTTGAATGTTGAAATATCCAAAGGAATTTTGACAGTGAAAAATGACAGTTCAGACTCTGTGACCAATTTTTAGTCCTTTGTTGTATTGTTCTTCTGTCATTTCAGTACCTCTAATTGCATCTTATCACCCCTGTGTATGGATGTTTCATTTGCAATTGTAATGAATTGGTCAATTTGGCATGAACAAAAGTGTTCACCACTCCTTGGGTGTATCCACCGTAGTTTAGTTTTTCAATTTTTGCACTTCTATCTTTGTCTCCTTGGAATTTAGAGTAGGATGATGATTCAACCTCGACAATTGGGCAAGCACATCTGATCCAAGGAGGTTTAGGTAACCAGCCTCTAAGCAGAGATCCTCTCCTCATTTTATAAGTCCCGGACCTTGGGAGCGAGGTTTCAATGTTTAGTAAATCACACTAGGATGCCAGAACTCAACTTGAAACCTGATTTGCATCCACGTGTGTGCTGATATTGCAACAACATAACCTCTTTTATTGACGAACACTGATAACTCCTTCTTTTGCATAAATTTTATAGAGAAGACCTTTGGAAATATGATCAACACATCAAATCTCACTTTCCGAGTTTCACTTCCCATCATGGAGATAATTCACACAAGGTAAAAGGTTTACTAAGACTTTGGGTACCCCCCTATGGCGTTGTTGCATGTGTTGGTAACATAGATTATCAGGTTATGCAACACAGGACAAACATAGTAAGGTATAGGTAGGATTGTTTGTTTTGAATAAATTTTTGTGGAGTGGGCACGATGAACTGATTGCCCAGAAATCTTGAGGAATCTGACAAAATGGAAGGTTGATACCAACAGAATCCACATAATAGCTAGAAGTTTCTTAACTGAATAGTGCGCACTGAAGTCCAAGATTAGCAAGTTTGCACACAAGCTTTGAGGATTCTATCCACGAAGGTTTTTGAGGTAGTAAATCCCAAAAAGGCCATCAAGATCTGATCAAATCCCCGCCTACGTACACCCAGAGGCTTACGACATCTCTATCAAAGAGGAAAGAAAAGTGAGGTGAAATGCAGGGAGGCCAGCCGAGAGGAAAGCGCTTCGCTTCTGAGAAAGAAAATTAAGATGCTAACAAACTGTCACAAGATGGAGGCATTGTGATTGAATCATATTTTAATACAACGATTGCAACAAAATAGAAACCTACTCACATACATTCAAACTTAAAAAAACAACTTTTTCGCAAGACAACACAGATAATGAATTTGATTAAATCTTCAGCAGGGGAATTTCTCAGAACATCTCAGAAGCTTGGTCAATGGCTAGACATGTTACAACCACCTTGACAGGATCGGATTAAATACAAAAGAGATATACCAAGCTTTCTCAAATGACTTCTTAAAATTATGGGCTCTGTCACTTTGTTCTAAGTAGAAAATTTAGCCCGACCCCTAATGTCTCAAACCATTTTGCACAAATTTATTTTTTCCATTTATAACATTTACAATAGAAGCCCCTTTCCCCTTTCTCTTCCGCCCCAAAAATCTGACCTTGAGTGCTACCAGTGCTTTCCATGATCACTGATTGTGATTCACCTAGAATTAGATCTGTAAAAAGTGACCAGGTACTCAAGGGGGCAGATCTCATTAAATATCTCCCGCATTCAACTCCTTCCTTTGGAGATCACATCTTTCTTTCTCAATTCACCACCCACTTCCACCACCCCTAATCTGTCAATTTGGCTCTTGCATGCTTGGAGAAGAAAATGGAAAATCTGATTGAGCATCGATAGTCCGAACCATTTTATGGCGAAAGACATATTCCAGATCTCCCCACCAAACTCAGATTCCACATTAATTCCCGCTCTTCCCTAAGCGTTGTAGGAGATACCAATACATCATGAAGACTTGCACTTCTAGGTTGTTTTTAGTAAAAATGAGGGGAAAATAGATTCATCAGGCTCTCAGCTTGCCATTGATCTTACTTTTAATTTGGGCTGTCCACGGGAAGAGTCAAACTTAAAAATAGACCCGGGGTTTTTCCCCTCTCTTTTTTACAAATTTTGGAAAAATGTAAAAATTCACATTTTGTTCTGCATCTCTCTGCCCTCAAAAGAGCTTGACACGTATCTTGAGGTGGGTTCATAAGAAACATTGGAATAATTCTACCATTTGACCCTCTTTTTTGGAAAAAGGAAAATTTCCAAGTTTTCCCCATAGCTCCACCCTTCCCACTTCAAGTTTCCAATGTGGGTCCCAGTAAGAACCACGCTTTCATTTTTTGTTTTAAAACTCTTTTTTCCCACAAAGGGAAAATTTTCCAAAATTTCCTCCTCCGAAGGCCCACACCTCCGTCGTTGACTAGAGCCAAAAGCTTTGACCTTCTTCATCGTGCTTGCAGCCATTTTTGATTCTTGTCCTTTTGAGGCATAGCGGAAAAATTCTAAGTTACGTCTGATGGTCCTGCTTGCACTGCTCCTTTTGACTTGGTCAAACTACCACGTGTCCACTATGGCCACACTTGAGATGGTCCCCAAAATTGAGACCTTGATGATGGGGCTTGCTATGATGTGTCTTGCCTAGAAACTTTGTTTGTTGAAGGCTCAAAGCTCATTGGAAGGTGCCATGTGTCATGCTTCAGTGTAGTCTCCTTTGGGCTGTTAAAAAGTCCAAGCAAATGTAAAGTGATCGGGGCCTCCAAGTATGCTTCCTATGCTTCTTTGAAAGACTCTGAGCGAGCGTGAGCTTGCCATAGGTTCCTGTTCCTCCGCTACACTATTTTTTAGCTACATAATTTATCTAAGTTTGTGAAAAGTAGTGGAAACCTCCATCGTGTCCTCCTCGCAACTAACGTCAAGAGGCCAAACCAAAACTTAGATATTCAATGGGAGCACCATTCCTTCCACGTGGACACTTTTTTAAGTGAGGTGGATGCTAGAAAATTTTAAGTACCCAAAACCCCCAGCTGAGCCTCATTTTAACCAAAAGGTGCACGTCCCTTGTAACAATGCAGGATGTAAATTTAACTGAGAGAACGTCTGTCAAACAGTAAATACATACAATACGAAAAATGATCATTTGTAGCCCAAAATGAAAATTTCCTCCAAGGACCAAACTTTAGAAATGGTTTCAAGGCTCAAATACATCCATTAGAGAACAACTAATTCGCCCCAAAAAACAGTGTGGATTTGTTCAATCTCTTGTAGGTTATTCTATACTCCCATAACACGACTAAGAATTTTTCATCCCAATCCTAATCTCCCAACATCACAAATCTTGGTCAATGTGTGACTTTTTATCTTGTTGAATGCCTCAGATGTTCCATTAGCCTGAGGGTAATAAGGGGGTAGTCTTGTGATGAGCCACCATGAATTCTGCCAACAAGATCCTAATTGTCTCATTCAAGAAATGTGTACCCCTGTCACTAGTCAAACTCAAAGGGCACCTATACCTAATGATTATATTTTTCCACAGGAATCTTGCTGCTGTGGCCATAATTTAATCCATTATAGGCATTGCCTCCACCCACCATGTTAAGTAATTAGTACATGAAATTATATGCCATGAGCTAGTCGTCTGTGTGGCAGGTGAAATAGGGCCTACAAAGTAAATCTCCCACTTCTCAAATGACTCAATGCTAGCTATCGACCTTAATGGAATTTCATCTCTTTTCCTTGGTTTACCAAGGCACTGGTAGTTATCACAAGCCTTTGCAATAATCGATACAATCTTGGGGTAAAACCATTTACCACCAAAATACTACTATAAGGATCTTGCGCGCGGTTACATTCCCTGCATAGTGTCCTCCTGAAATTCCACCACGTGCTTCCTCCATGATTGCAAACACACACTAGTGCAAAACCTCATTGCGGCCTAGTTTGTATAAGTCTACACTAATTAGCATGTAGGGAACACCGCATATAACTAATTCGTTTATTTTCAAAGTATTCATTCCCTCTGGCGCCACACCCATTTTGAGAAACACAACAATATATTCCAAGTCAGAGGGAACACGTCATAATCTAAATAGTTGTGTATCTGCATTATATCCTCAATGATTTTTCCTGTCCTTTTCCCTCTGTCAATCCTTGATAAATGTTCAGGTCATAAATTACTCTTACCTAGTTTCACAACAACCATAAAATGAAACTCTTGAAACAATAGGACCCACCAACATATGTGCCCTTGTAAAGTAGGCTTCTTTACCAAGTACTTCAATGCCATGTGGTCCGTGTAGAATATAAAAGGTGTTGCCAACAGATACTACTTGAATTTTTGTAGCACGTAGATCATTGACAATACCTCGCGATCAGTACTAGTATAGTTCTATTCTGCTGGGGTTAGCTTCCTGCTTGCATTAAAAAAGAGGGTGGTGAAAATTTCCCTCACACGGCTTGTGCCAACACTGCTCTGATTGCCATCCCTTAAGCATCAAACATGCACATGAAATGGTTTGTCCCAAGAAGGAAAGTTTAATATGGGTGCAGTAATATGTCTATTCATTAATGTATCAAATGTCATCTATTGCGTCTCTCCCCAATGAAATGTACTTTTGTGTTTTATCAACATTTCCAATGACGCGGTGATCTTGGCATACCCCTTAGTAAATTTTTGGTAATACCTCGTATGCCCAAGGAATCCACATATGACGCTCTAGCTGGTAGGCTCCCCTTATCCCACAATAACGGTAACTTGCATTGGCAGGATCCACTAGCAATCCTTCCTTACATATGATATGTCCCAATAGGGTTCCAAAAATGAGTACTAAAAAGACATTTCTTAATGTTGAGGGATATATCCTCAACTACCAAAATTTCTCAACCATCAGCCATATATTTTCACAATGGTCTGTCACTAATCCATATATTGTCTAATCATCAAGGTAGACTTGAAGAAACTTATGGATGAAGTCTTGAAATGCTTACACCACAATACAACGAAAAAACATAACAGGCACATTCTTTAGTCCAAAAAAGGCATGACCATGAGGGAAAAAATTCCCCTTTCAATGTCGAAAGTTGTCTTTTCTTGGTCATCCTTTGCAATTCTAACACATAACACATACCAAGAAAAGACAAATTTTGACACTAAATCAATGTTATTGACCCATGCCAATAACACATACCATATTCAGATCCCTATAATCAACATAAATCCTTATCCTCCCATCCTTCTTAATGTTAATGAACATTGGAATTATCCATTCCAATTCTTCAACAACCTCAATGATACCTGAAGCTATCATTTTATCTACAGGTAACTCTTCCGCGTACCCGACCTCCCGAGGTCGTGCCGAGACAGCCGGTGGGGATGGAATATGCGTGGGATGCAGACAAACTAGTTAGGCAATCTAATGTCTTCAATACGCACTAGTGGAATTTGTGAATCTAAGGCAAAGAAGGCCCTTCTAACCTGAACTGGTGTGATAGATCGATCGGCAAGGATGACTGCTCGAAGGCTCCAATCAATATCGAGCTCTGGCGTGATTCGATCTATGGGTTGTGGAATACGTGGAAAATGACCTGGGATAGTTTCGTGTATGTCTCCAGATAAGGTCATATGGTGGGTAATGAATACAATCGACTCTACGGACGATTCTCTGGCCTAGTCCAGAATTCTCTAGCTTTGTTAGCCGCTATATCTAGTAAGGATAACTGTTCGACGATGGTGGGTGGAAGTGGGGTAGATCTGAATACTAATATGCGTAGGCCAGTGTCTATGTCTGATTGACTTATGGATTCGTTAGGTTGCGGGATTTGTGGATCACAACCGTAGACTCTTGGTTGTTGCGGTCCTGCTATGGTCATGTACGAAATCAAGTCCTAATCCCTAGTATCCAATAATCATATGCTTTCTCAGCTTCTATATTTAGGATCAATAACTGCGCGATCTTCTCAGAGTACCTCACAGGCGTTCTTGCAACCTGGATTCTTAGGCTGGTATCTATATCTAGAAGAGTGTCTCCTGCATCTGGCTGTGGGACCAAAGGATCACAACCAAAGGTTTGTTCTCTTTCGAACCCTTCTACAGTCATGTGTATGTTTGCCTAGGGTAATCTGTAGTTCGGTTGATTTGACCAAAACGTGTGTGCTTGGTCGTCTTCTATATTTAATCCCCTCAACTGAGAGCTGATCTGTCGTAAATCTGTTGTTGTTTGGAAGATTTGTATTCTAAGGTTCTGGTCTATGTCAACTATTGCCGTGACGAGATTGGGTTGAGGCACAATTGGCTCAAATACGTATTCCCTGGGCTCCCTGGGTCCCGTGATTGTCATACAAAACAATAATGTAAATCTAACTGCAACAAAGCAAATTTTAACTACGTGGAATAAATCTAGAACATATATATAATTTCTATTTTTGTATTTTCTGAGAAACTTTAAGAATTTAAGAAAGCAGCTATTTAAACGTATCTAGAATTTGACAACTAAGATAAAACTTAAAACAAACAAAATAACCGAGTGTAGTTATTTGTCTGTGTAATTTGTAGATCTATTCTAAATAATGAAATAACTTGCTTAATCTATTTGCCAGACTCTCGATCCTACCTCAGAAGTGAGGAATGAATCATAGTTTCTCAGAAACTATCAATCCCCACAGCTTCCCTGGCAATATCGAAAGTAAACTTAACTGAAAAGAAGTGATTATCTACTCTATTTGATATATTTCTAACTTTAGAACTTTGAAAGCTAGAACCTGGATTCTGCAGAACAGTGGCGAATCCAATGGTGTGTGTGATCTTGTCCCCTCAGTGTGATCTCCTCGTTCCTTTGTGTTCACGTGAATCCAGAAAAGCGTGTAATGCTAGCATCAACAGAAGTAGATATTGGGACAAAGGCAGCTCAGAATGCAGACTGAATATAATGCGAGTAGGAGAGGGATAGCGCAAGAGTACAGAGCTTGGCTTATGCAATTCCTAGCGGGATTTATTGCGAGTCATGCAACATAAAGCGTCCAGAACCTGAAACTATCCTGTTTTGAGGAGCAAAACCTGCAACTTTAATGGCTTCCTAAGCTATTCTACTCCAATGGATTGGGTGAAATAACAACACTGCCTGCACAAGATGGATATGTGGCTTACCAACAGCTGAACAATGCTAACTAAACATGCAAAGAATTGAAACTATGGCTTCTAAGCAAAATAATAGACTGAACTATTGAAAATGAGAGCATGAGAAGTGAATGAGGGGCAGACCATTTGTTTGAGCACAAGCCATTTATTTATAGCTTTTCATTCACCCAAAGATCAAAACCAAACTGAACTCTAAAACTATAAACAATGGCCAAACACTATTCCAGGGGACCAAAAACATAAATGCAAGCCCAAGTCGGCAAAAAAGCTGGTGAATCATTGATTTTTACGTGAGTCGCGTTAAAAACACTTTCTGGAAAACGCGTAAAGGACCGCCGCTCTGAGCAGGGCGGCGGTCACGAGACCGCCGCCCATGCAGGGCGGCGGTTTCGTCACTGAAGAGCAAAAGGCCAAGAAAAGAGGGGAAAAGGGAAAAACAAAGCACGCGGGGGCTAAGCGGGGCATGCGGGATGTTAACGCACACTTGGAGATCTTTTCCGGATTCCGAACACCTTGCGAGGAGACCTGTATCATCATTGGGGCACTTGTCACGTTGTTCCGGCAGTACAGTACCTTACAATTTTGGGTACGTACATATTGCCCCCTCGGAGAAGCGTTTTAGCCATGGAGAGGCGTAAAACGGTGGGTCCGAGTATGGCAGTCCCGAAATGGGAAGTTAGAAGTTATACCTGACACGTCCGTGTGTTGAAATGACGCCATCCAAAATTCCCGCTACCTGCAAAACGAAAAGAGAACTCAAGTGCAGATAGATACAATAGTTTGAAAAATAAACGCTAAGATAACAGGGAATGAGAACGTACCATTTGTGCGAGGATAGGAACTTACCTCCATCAGCGCTCCAAACCTGTGAAAAAGTCATTTTAAAATGAAACAGAGTGCTATATATATGAAAGTGGGCCCATTTTCCTATTCATTTGCGCGAGTTGATTTGATTGATTTTGAGCTCTGGGACCCACGGTGACGGTTTCTTGCGTGAGTAGAGTCAAAACGTCCGCGACGAGATAGCGATCATGCCTCCACGTGCGGAACATCGACCCGCGAGATCACAGGTTAGTTTTCTTCAGTTTTTCCTTTTTCCCCCCTTAATTTTGAAATGTTAAAATCTTTGTCATGGGGGGATCATTTTTGAAAATGCTAGTGTCAAAAGGTCCACCTAGGGGGGGCGCCTACTGGGTAGGCTTCGTATTTAGGAAAAAGGGTCATTTTTTGCATTTTTAGGCTTTTTTAGCATTTAAAACCCGCGTGGGTTTTCGGACCACGACCGCCGCCCTGCCTAGGGCGGCGGTTACATGACCGCCGCCCTGTTCAGGGTGGCGGTTACACGACCACCACCCTTAAGGCAGCAGTTACAAAACCACCCCTCTTCTCAGGGCGGCGGTTTTGCACAGAATGCAAAAGAATCCTTTTTTTGAAAATGTTTTTATTTTCTAGCATTTCTACGTGCTTACATGGTTTTTCTAGTATTACTCGGATGCTAACTTGCTCTGTTTTGTGTGTTTTTGGGTGTATGCAGGCGAGAGAGGAGTACATCCGATGGAGTAGAGAGAGGGAGTGTGATTGGCTCCCAGGGGTACTAGATGCCCTCTCACAGGATGAGGAGGACACACTTCAGAGGGCTGGCATACTGCGCATATCACGCGTGCCTCATGTTGCACCATCTAGTCACATCCTTTGTGACCTATTCTCATACTGGGATGCAGATCGGAACACCTTCCGATTGCCAGGGGTCCGTGGTGAGTGGACCATTACATTGGAGGATGTCTATCGTATTCTGGGGGTCCCGATCATCGGGAGACGGCTTACCCTAGAGACAGCAGGCTCACGGGCACAGATTGCACAGTGGGCCACATATATGGGAGATGCAGTCATCTCCACGGGGTCGAAGAAGGGGGTGAGAGTTCGATCTATTCCTTCTTTGCCCATCCCCTTACTTCGCCAGGCCATCATGGGGATCCTTGCCTCGAGATTGATCGGGGACAAGGGAGGGGACACATTATTATACTGCTGGGCCCCCATTATTGCACAGATAGAGGGGCATGGTCGGAAATATGCCTGGGGGGCAGACATTCTTGGGACTACCTACCATGACTTATACAGGGTAGTCCGTTTACAGGGGCAGTCATTGAGCCACCCGACTCTAGTCATGAGTTGGGTCTATGAGCATTTCATCCCCTATGGCAGGGGTGTGGAGGTGGCAGATCCTGGGGCTGTGAGGGCAGCCAGATGGACAGACATGTCGGTGCTTAGAGCACCTCATCAGCCAGTTGCCTCCCTGACTACTGCCGACATGGAGGCCACACCATATCAGACTATGGCGGGCATATGGGGCGAGGAGACTCTTACCTTGATCTCCTGCTCCACGACAGGGCAGCTTATTGACAGAGTGGGACGTGTGGAGATGCACCCCTTTGGCCGAGTTCCTCAGCAGTTTGGCTTACCATACACGGATATGCTTCCCCCAGTGGCGCCAGTCTACAGATCAGTTCGTGAGGCCAGAGGGGGGCCTAGAGGCCGAGGTTGGACAGTGGTTACTCCTGGCATTCCCATTGCAGCCAGGAGGATAGTACGTGCTAGAGGGAGAGCCGGTGCACCTCAGGCACCTTTGCTTCAGATTGCTGCGGGTCCTGCTCATAGCAGCGATGACCCTATTGATATTGACTCCGAGTCTGAGGAGTTCACAGAGGGAGGAACAGAGGAGGAGACCGATGACAGCGATCCTGAGTGGCATGACACTCAGGATATTATGCAGGCAGAGAGGGCCGAGCAGAGCGCAGAGAGGGTGACTCTGGTTTCAGAGGAGCCACTCTCCCAGGGCCGTGGTAGAGAGGATGAGTCCGTTGCGGGGTGATACGTTGCTCCCGCCACAGGAGCAGCCCCTCAGTCGGCCGCGGCATCCGCGGCAGGTGCCGGCCCCAGCGACCCATCCTGGAGGCCTGGTGATCCGAGTAAGTTACCCTTTCTCCCTTTTAATGTTTGCTTGTAGGCTCTCCTTAGTTGCAATCTTATATTCCTAATTTCTTGTTTGGTTTCTAACTTGTTTTCTCCTTTGTTTGCAGAGACTGTTGATGAGTGGCGGGATTTGATCCGCAGGGTATGTACTGATTCCCTGATGATCCCCATGGATAGGACCCATGCAGAGCTGTCCGTAGACGCTGGGGAGCCTTCAGCAGCCGGTAGGCATACCGACGTCTTTGCTCCAGTCTGGCATGTGGCCAGGATGGTATCGACCCTTCGCACCGAGCTAGCGGGGTACAGGACGGCTGAGCGTCTTATGAGGAGCCGTTCTCGTGGTGAGACTGCGGCTGCTCCTCGGGACCCTGAGCCCTCCATACATTCAGAGCGCCGGCGTAGCCGGAGTCCTAGGCGTGGGCGTGCACCTTCGGAGGGGTCGCGTAGGGATTGAGAGGCCACTTGGCTCTCGTAGATTTTGTACTATATATTCTTTGTATATCCCGGGCTCTTTGAGCATTTTGACCATGCTTAGTGCATGATGGCATTGTATATAAACATTGATCATTTATATATACGTATTTATTTTGGATCAAAATCTTGGCACTCATGGTTTCCTTTCTATTTCCAGTTTCCCTATGTATACTACGATGTATGTTTATATGCTTTTTAGAATGTATGCAATGGAGAACAAATGATGTAAATGTTTTTATTTCCTTTTGTGTTTCATGATGCTGATATATGGTGATGTAGATATAATGTGATTTTGAATCTTAGCTTCTGTAAGCAATTTTGGATACCTCATGTTTGTTTTGCAAAGTGATGAATACAAACCAGTACGATGAACAGATAAACTTGCCCCACTCCTAACTCCACGCAACTAGTAAGATGCGAGGGCTTATCACCAAGAGTCAAGAAGGGCACAAGTTATGAAATGTGCTAAAATGATAGTGATGAAAGACAGACAAAGCTTTGGTGGAACCAAATTGGAAGCTACAAGCTTACTCTACCCGAGTGACTTCATAGTTTAGAATGCAACTTACTTTGCGGTTTATCTAGACTTAGATCCGTAGATGGCCACATAGTAGACAAAATCTGGGTTTTTAGGATTTTAACTCTCTTGGAATTTTGAACATCTGATTCATTTATTTTTGACTCAAAGTTTCAAAGTTTGAATTGTTTGTGTATGACCATTTGCATTTATTTGTCAAGAGGACCCCCTACACTTTGCCCCATGCTACTAGTAAGAAGCGTGGGTTTAACACCGTGGGCAAAGCATAGGCGAGTAAGGGCATTTCCATCCTTTCCCAACCCTACGTCACTAGTAAGAGACGCAAGCTCATCACCAAAGGTTGGTGGGGCAAGGAAATGTGTAAAATTAAAATTTTCTGTTTGATCAACGTTTGACTTGTTTTCTTGAGTAAAACGTCAGTATGTGCTTATTTCCAAAGAGACATATATATGGGATAGATGTGACACCATGAAGCTTCTAGAACAGACCATAGGCAAGACACCTATCCTAAGAAGAAACTAAAAGTGAGAACAAGCCCGCAGATCTTGGTATGGTTACCGTTTAAGACTTTGTCATATCTAGCTTTATTTGATAAAATGATTCCGAGATAATTTGATGACATCATGAAAATGGAGAGGTACGATTAAAGAGTTTATGCCAACAACATCATGAGTTTGTAATGAATTGCTTTGAGAATAGATTCCTTGATCACAATTTGTGTACAAAACAAATGGACAACATGATCCTAATCTGTATGAAAATGCAATGTAGATAGTTATATAAGTAGTGCTAGCTGCTTATGCGTAGAACCGCTTGAGGTGCAGGGAATTGACTGTTTCACCAAATTCCTCACCTTCTAGCGTACATAAGAGGTATGCACCATTTCCATAGTCCTTCATGACTCGGTATGGGCCCAACCATTTGGGCCGGAATTTCCTTCCTTCGCCGGTCTTCTTGTCGATCCGGCTGTCTAGCCTTAGAACTAGATCACCTTCGTATATGTCGCGTTCATAGACCTTCTTGTTGTACTGCCGGCACATCCGGTCAGCATAAACTCTATGTCGTTGTTCAGCATCTAACCTAGTTTCATCTAGGCTTTCTAGTTGGGAAAGACGTGCTTCTCTGTAAGCGTCTTCATCCAGAATCCCTTGTAATGAAATGCGGAGACTGGGTATTTCAACCTCGAGTGGGAGAACTGCCTCTGCCCCGAACACTAGTGAGAAAGGAGTTGCTCCCGTTGGTGTTCTTATTGAGGTTCGGTGGGCCCACAAGGCCGGATATAACTTCAAATGCCAATCTCGTTTGTTTTCTTTCACAGTTTTAAGGAGAATGGCTTTCAGTGTCTTGTTTGTCGCTTCAGCCTGTCCGTTGGCTTGAGGGTAATACAAGGAAGCCGTATGATGGCTTATCTTAAATTTATTGCATAGCTCGCGAACCTCTTCATTCTTAAAAGAAGTTCCATTATCGGAGATAATGATTTGTGGGATACCGTATCTGCAAATGATTTGGTTCAAAATGAACTTGGCGATTACAGAACCTGGTACAGTAGTAAGAGGCATAGCCTCTACCCACTTGGTGAAATATTCGGTGGCCGTGATTATAAAATTATGGCCATCTGTAGACGAGGGAGAGAATTTCCCTATCAAATCAAGACCCCATGTAGAAAAGGGCCATGGAGTAGCAATTGGTTGTAGAGCTTGTGCTGGCATATGAATTTCGTGGGAGAATTCTTGACACTTATGACACCTGCGTACAAACTCCACTGCGTCGTGTTCTAGAGTGGGCCAGAAATAGCCCATTCGATGTATTTTGCGAGCGGTGGCATGGCCACCGAAGTGGCCTCCACACATTCCACTGTGAGATTCGTGGAGAATCTTCTTGGATTCTTCTGTGTCGACACATCTCAAGAGCATTCCATCGAATGCTTTTCGGTAGAGTACTTGCTCTATGATGACGTATTTGGCTGCAATAATACGTAACCGCCTTCTTTGTTGCGGTGTAGCTCCTTCTGGGTACGTATGGTCCATGATATAATTAATGATATCAGTGTACCAGGGACACTCAGAGATAGAGGGTCGGGTTTCGATGTAGTATACGCACTCATCTGGAAAATCTAAATCTACTAAATCACCTCCATCTAATGGGTTATCAGCTAACCAATCCGCAATGATTTGTCCCTTAACCGACTTCTGATTTACAAATGTTAATTCGAATTCCCCCATTAAGGTTATAAAACGTCCAGCCTTTTTAGACAAGGATCCTTGTGTGAGGAAAGTTCGTAAATGGTCCGTTTTTACCATGACCCTCGTTTCTTGATTCAGCATATAGTGTCTTAAGCGTTTAGTAGCAAAGACTATGGCAAGGCATTCTCGTTCTGCCTGTGTATAACGTGTTTCATAGTCAAGTAATGTTCGACTAATGAAATAAATCACGCGTTCCTTTTTGTCATTGTCTTCTTGGGCCAACATACAGGCCAGCGAGACATCGGTAGCTCGTGAATACAAAATTAACGGGCGGTCTAGCTTGGGTGGCATTAGCGTAGGTGGTGATAACAGGAAACGCTTAACTGCATCAAAGGCTTCATTGCAGTCTTCGGTCCAATCAATGCTATAATCCTTTTTGAGTAAATTGTTGATTGGATGAATGGCGAAGCTTAAGTCTGGGATGAATCTCCGGATTGCACCCAGTTTTCTGAGAAATGACCTGATTCCAGATTCATTCGAAGGTGGGACCATTTCGAGGACAGCCCAAATTTTGGTTGGATCAACATCTATCCCTCGTGACGATATGATGTAACCTAGGAGCTTTCCTCCTGTTACACCAAAGACGCATTTCTCTGGATTTAGTGTGACTCCGTATTCTATTAGGCGTGAAAGAATGACGCGGAGTACTTCTGGATGGTCACAACGCTTCTTGGCCTTAGCCAACAAGTCATCTACGTAGGATTCCATGATTTTATGAATTAAATCATGGAATATATATGTCATAGCTCGCTGGTACGTAGCACCAGCGTTCTTGAGGCCAAATGGCATAACAACATAACAATAGGTTCCCCAAGGAGTTATAAACGTGGTTTTGGCTTGGTCTTGTTCAGATATTCTGATTTGATTGTATCCCGAGAATCCATCCATGAGAGACAAGAGTTCAAATCCAGCTGTTGCATCAACAATGACATCTATGGATGGTAATGGGAAGTCGTCCTTAGGACATGCTTTGTTAATGTCTCGGAAATCTATGCAGATGCGTATCTTCCCATTCTTTTTGAGAACGGGAACAATATTAGATACCCATTGAGAGTAATCGACTGGTTTGATGAACCCTACTTGTAGGAGTTTTATTATTTCGTCTTTCACCATGAGAGCCACCTTGGGTTTCATGGGTCTTGATTTTTGTTTAACTGGTTTTGCATCAGATTTAGTGACGAGGTTATGCACTGCAATGTGTGGTGCAACGCCTGTCATTTCCTTATAATTAAATGCAAAAGCTTTCTGATGTTCCTTGAGGATCTGAGTGTGTATTTCTACTTCTTCTGGGGTTAACGAGGACCCTAATTTCAATATTTTTGGTTCATCCTCCGTTCCGATGTTAACATCAATTGTTTCTTCGATTAAAGAGGCATTACCTTCTTCAAACTCAGGTGGGGCTGGAGGTAAATCCAAATCGTCCCCACTTTCTACCGTGTATACGCTAGGTTCCATTATGGGATTTCCGCAGTAAGAAGATGAATGTGGGATTAAGGACAAATCTATCATATGATAGGAGAGATGTAGTGCCGCATAGGCGTTTAAGTAATCCAAAGTGGCCATATCACTATCAACATGGTCTAGGATAGTAGATTCATTTTTGTTTAAAAGAGAATTTGTCGTTGTCTTTATCAATGGTTCATCACGAAGGGATACTATGAAACGGGTATCCTCTAACTTATTGCTTGGAGTAAAACGTGATGCGGAAGTTGCTATTGAATCAGCGAGAAGATTTTCTTCTCGCGGGATTGTTTCAATTGATATGAAGTCAAATTCCTTGCTTAAATCTAATACAACTTTTTTGTAAAGCTGTAAATGCTCGGCTTTGGTTTCATATATCTCAGAGACTTGGTTTGCTACCAATTGTGAGTCTCCTAATACTCTGATGTTATTAATACCGATCCTCTTGGCTAAAATGAGGCCAAGGAGGAGGGCTTCGTATTCAGTGCCGTTGTTTGTACATTCGAAATTGAGTTTGAAGGCGAATGGTAGGACCTTTCCTTCAGGGGAAGTAAAGATTACACCAGCCCCCGCTCCATAACGGCATTTAGCTCCATCAAAATGGAGAGTCCAATATTTAGCTGGGAATACGGACGTTGGGATATTTGTTGTGTTTGCGCATTCTACTTCCACCATACAGAGATCCTCAGCTGGAAGAGAACCAACACCTAGGGAATTTCCCATGCCCACAGAATCAAATGGTAGAAACATTGGTAGATCCTGTTCTAGTAATTCAACGATTTTTGCAGTAGTTCCTAATGATACCGTTTCTACAATGTTAGCCTCGCCTTTTGAGGCTGGGATTGTCTTGACTAGATTCATAGTCTCAAGATCCGTTGTAGGTACCAACTTCTCCTCTGGTTTTGCGTCAGTGGGTTTATTAAGTTGGTTTGTTGGAAGTTCAAATTCCGAGTGCACACCTGGTCTTTTCTTTAAGTCAGCTAGGTGTATATCGAAAGGTTTTGGATCGCCTTTGGCTACAAACACCTTTCCTAGATGCAAGAATCTTACTTCTTGGAATAACGTAGAAGGGATTGCCTTCATTCGGTGTATCCATGGTCGGCCGAGGATCATATTATAATTAGTTTCCTGATCTATAATATAAAACTCAGTCAGGATTGTTTTGGGTCCTAAGGTGACCGGTAGTATTATAGTTCCAATCGAAGTGGCTTTAAGGCTATCATAGCCTCTCAATGTATTTCGAGTGGTGGAACAGTTTGTTTCCCCATATCCTAATTTTTGAAGGAAAGAGAAGGGGACTATGTTAACTGCGGCCCCATCGTCAACCATTGCTCGTTTTACGTAGTTATTATAAACCCATACTTGTAAGTGTAAGGCTGGATCGCCTCGGCGTGCAATCTCAGCATCTGTAGGCATTTTACTTATTTCGAATATGAATTCGACATCCTTGTCCGGCTGTCCTGGAGGATGAACATCAAAGTCTACATGATTTACCTGTGTTTCAGGAGGTGGAGTGATGTTAATTAAATGACCTAAACCTAATGCTTCTAAAAGAGCAGCCCTGTGAGCAGGAGAGTTTTTTAGTAAGTCTAAAAATGAAATGTGCGAGAAGGTTTTTGTTAGGTCGTTAATTAAATCATAGGCACCCACGGGTTTTTCTACTATTTGTTGACTCTTATCTGTTTCTGGCAGGTGACTTGGGCTTGGTTGAGAGAAATATTCTCGTGTTCTTGTTATAGCTTCGATAGGTAGTTCAGCGTCTAGTTCTACTAAACTGACTATCTTGGGTCTCGGCTGATTTCCTAATTGTGGCGCAACTGATGGATTTAGTGAAGTCGAGGCTTCATGATCATTGTTTCCCATCATTGCACCCTTGTTCATCCCAGTTGGATTTAGTCTGTTATTATCATGATTTGGGAGTGGATCGTTAAAGATCTTGAGGGGAGCATTCTGAGGGGAAACTGCCCCTGCGAGCGTGCTTGGTGGTGGTGACACGGGATCTGCCAAAAACAAATCTGTGAAGAACTGTCTTTGTTCTTCTGGAAAACGTTGCATGAATTTATTGTAGTCATGGCACGTTCTAGTATCATGACCTCGAATTTTGTGGAAACCACAATATGAATTGGGATTGTAATTCCTGGTTTGTTGGTTTGGTGTATATTGTGGCCTAAAACTCTGATCAAACTGTTGCCTATTAGGATTAAAGTTTTGCATTTGTTGTTTCTGGCTTTGATTTTGGTTTTGATAACCAAATGAGTTTTGGCTTGGCCCTTGTATGGGATTTCATCATTTTTGTTGTTGTTGAGGATGATTAAAATCCATTGTATTGATTGTCGGGGTAAAGTTGTTGTTTCGTTGGTTGTTTGTTTGTGATGGAGTATTGACAACATTTACCTTCTTGGGCTGGTCGGTTACTCCATCTGTTGTTACACCCCGATTTTTGTTAAGGATTTTAGGTCCTTGATTGACGTTTGCGGTGGTGGGATAATTTGTAGTGTTCTGATTGGGGGTGATTAACCTCCCGTTTGCTCCATATGTTTTGCGACCACTATCAATTGCTGCTTGATCTATTCGAAGAGCACTCTCTAGTACTTCATCGTAAGTTCGTAATGGGAACTTCTGGACTTCTTCCTTCACTTCTCTGCTAAGCGAATGAAGGAATAAATCACATAGTTCCATTTGATCCATGTTTGGCGCACTTGCCGAGGAATAAAGGACTGTACGCCACCTTTGGATGAAATGGGCGACAGATTCGTTGTGTTCTTGTTTGATGTGTAAGAACTCCCTGATTCCTGTTCTTAACAGTTTGTTCATGTCAAATGCCTTAATGAACTCTGATACGAGTTGTTTAAATGAATGGATGGAAGCCTCAGGTATTCTATAATACCAATCAAGAGCGATGCCTTCCAAATTTTTGGGGAATATTTTAGCAACAACCCCATCCCAAGGGAGTAGTTCTCGTATGGCTGTAGCGTAAGCTTTGATATGCGCATTTGGATCTCCCTCACCTTTGTACTTGGGTAAATCGGGAAGGGGTCTTGGAAGCATGACACTTCGTATGGTGAAGTCTAAGGGCTCTTTCAAATATTCTGAATAAGTCCCTATCGCATAGGTTTCGACCATTGATGGTGGTTGCTGAGGGAGTGGTGGTGGGATGGGTTGTTGATATGGCGCAACGTATGCATTGGTAGGGGCATAAGGAAACACCTGTGTTTGAGCAAGCACTCTAGGAGAGGAGAACATATCTCCTTGTGGTGATTTGGAGTACATGTTTAAGTATGACGGGGTATTGTCCAGGAATGGATTGTTTGATACTAGACCGGGAGGAATGGTGTTAGAGATGATGGGCCTAGTTGGCGTTTGTTGTGGATACTGAGGAGGCATGCCTAACGTGCCTACTCCTGTGAGGAGATCTACTTGGCTAGGATGGTGTGGAGGATTGGAACCCCTTGTTTGCATGAATTGTGAATTTTGACTTGCTTGGGCAAGTTCTAACCCTCTCACTTTTTCTACTAACGTTGAAATGACTTCATTTGGTGAAGTCACGATATTCTACCTTGGTGGCGTTTGTTGTATACCATGGTTTTGTATAGGCATGTGATATCCTGCTATGAACTGATCGCTATCTTGCCAAGTTTCTCTGAGAGTATTTCCTATATGCAATGGTATAGAGGTATTTTCTTGAAAAGAGACCTCGGGTTGCGTTTGTAAACCTCCTACAGGTGGGTATATACCCTGAGAGCGTTGTTCACTCCTAGGATAACGTATTGACTGTTCATCATCTAAGACCAGGTATGGGTCTGATTGTCTACTAATTTGTGGTCTAAGTAGCATCTGAGGAGATGATCCAGATTCTCTGGTGAACGTCATATTATTCGAGCCTGAAGGCTCTGTTTGTTGTTTTTGAGGGGGTTGATCTAACTCCTCAGTTTGAAAAGATGAATTATATCTGATTCTTGGAGTTTGTGTTGACAACTGATTAGTTGAGTAGTTGTCACCCCATACCGAGAGTGAGGGTGATGATTGTCTATTCTGTTGGGCGTAGTATGCCTCAAGACCCAAGAGGGGTCTGCCATATGCATCGAATCCCGACATATTCGGGGGGTATATGAATACCCGCAGAATAATGGGAGAGAGTGAAAATGATTCGTGAAAGCTAATGAGGCGGAGAAGATGAAAAGTAAACTAAACTTGAAAGAAAACGTAATACTATGACTCTGGACAAGAAAGTAGGAAGTTCACGTCAGCTTCACTAATTTTGTTTGTTTCACGTCGGGTTCACCAATTTTGTACGCCGGAAAAGTGACAAGCGAGCATGGGAATCTACAGGTAACTCTTCCGCGTACCCGACCTCCCGAGGTCGTGCCGAGACAGCCGGTGGGGATGGAATATGCGTGGGATGCAGACAAACTAGTTAGGCAATCTAATGTCTTCAATACGCACTAGTGGAATTTGTGAATCTAAGGCAAAGAAGGCCCTTCTAACCTGAACTGGTGTGATAGATCGATCGGCAAGGATGACTGCTCGAAGGCTCCAATCAATATCGAGCTCTGGCGTGATTCGATCTATGGGTTGTGGAATACGTGGAAAATGACCTGGGATAGTTTCGTGTATGTCTCCAGATAAGGTCATATGGTGGGTAATGAATACAATCGACTCTACGGATGATTCTCTGGCCTAGTCCAGAATTCTCTAGCTTTGTTAGCCGCTATATCTAGTAAGGATAACTGTTCGACGATGGTGGGTGGAAGTGGGGTAGATCTGAATACTAATATGCGTAGGCCAGTGTCTATGTCTGATTGACTTATGGATTCGTTAGGTTGCGGGATTTGTGGATCACAACCGTAGACTCTTGGTTGTTGCGGTCCTGCTATGGTCATGTACGAAATCAAGTCCTAATCCCTAGTATCCAATAATCATATGCTTTCTCAGCTTCTATATTTAGGATCAATAACTGCGCGATCTTCTCAGAGTACCTCACAGGCGTTCTTGCAACCTGGATTCTTAGGCTGGTATCTATATCTAGAAGAGTGTCTCCTGCATCTGGCTGTGGGACCAAAGGATCACAACCAAAGGTTTGTTCTCTTTCGAACCCTTCTACAGTCATGTGTATGTTTGCCTAGGGTAATCTGTAGTTCGGTTGATTTGACCAAAACGTGTGTGCTTGGTCGTCTTCTATATTTAATCCCCTCAACTGAGAGCTGATCTGTCGTAAATCTGTTGTTGTTTGGAAGATTTGTATTCTAAGGTTCTGGTCTATGTCAACTATTGCCATGACGAGATTGGGTTGAGGCACAATTGGCTCAAATACGTATTCCCTGGGCTCCCTGGGTCCCATGATTGTCATACAAAACAATAATGTAAATCTAACTGCAACAAAGCAAATTTTAACTACGTGGAATAAATCTAGAACATATATATAATTTCTATTTTTGTATTTTCTGAGAAACTTTAAGAATTTAAGAAAGTAGCTATTTAAACGTATCTAGAATTTGACAACTAAGATAAAACTTAAAACAAACAAAATAACCGAGTGTAGTTATTTGTCTATGCAATTTGTAGATCTATTCTAAATAATGAAATAACTTGCTTAATCTATTTGCCAGACTCTCGATCCTACCTCAGAAGTGAGGAATGAATCATAGTTTCTCAGAAACTATCAATCCCCACAGCTTCCCTGGCAATATCGAAAGTAAACTTAACTGAAAAGAAGTGATTATCTACTCTATTTGATATATTTCTAACTTTAGAACTTTGAAAGCTAGAACCTGGATTCTGCAGAACAGTGGTGAATCCAATGGTGTGTGTGATCTTGTCCCCTCAGTGTGATCTCCTCGTTCCTTTGTGTTCACGTGAATCCAGAAAAGCGTGTAATGCTAGCATCAACAGAAGTAGATATTGGGACAAAGGCAGCTCAGAATGCAGACTGAATATAATGCGAGTAGGAGAGGGATAGCGCAAGAGTACAGAGCTTGGCTTATGCAATTCCTAGCGGGATTTATTGTGAGTCATGCAACATAAAGCGTCCAGAACCTGAAACTATCCTGTTTTGAGGAGCAAAACCTGCAACTTTAATGGCTTCCTAAGCTATTCTACTCCAATGGATTGGGTGAAATAACATCACTGCCTGCACAAGATGGATATGTGGCTTACCAACAGTTGAACAATGCTAACTAAAAATGCAAAGAATTAAAACTATGGCTTCTAAGAAAAATAATAGACTGAACTATTGAAAATGAGAGCATGAGAAGTGAATGAGGGGTAGACCATTTGTTTGAGCACAAGCCATTTATTTATAGCTTTTCATTCACCCAAAGATCAAAACCAAACTGAACTCTAAAACTATAAACAATGGCCAAACACTATTCCAGGGGACCAAAAACATAAATGCAAGCCCAAGTCGGCAAAAAAAGCTGGTGAATCATTTATTTTTACGTGAGTCACTTTAAAAAAACTTTCTGTAAAACGCGTAAAGGACCGCCACTCTGAGCAGGGCGGCGGTTACAGGACCGCCGCCCTGATCAGGGCGGCGGTCAGAGACCGCGGGCGGCAGTTTCGTCACTGAAGAGCAAAAGGCCAAGAAAAGAGGGGAAAAGGGAAAAACAAAGGACGCGGGGGCTAAGCGGGGCATGCGGGATGTTAACGCACACTTGGAGATCTTTTCCGGATTCCGAACACCTTGCGAGGAGACCTGTATCATCATTGGGGCACTTGTCACGTTGTTCCGGCAGTACAGTACCTTACAATTTTGGGTATGTACAGTACCCTCACAGAAATAAATGCTGAAACTCGCGCAACGGATCAATGATCTTCGAAACCTCCTTCTTTGACTAGTAGTTCCCGATAGTAGCCTCCTTAGGTTTTGTATCCGAGCCAATATTAACCTTGGTAGTTCTCAGGTGTTCATGGTATGCACATGCTTTCTCATCAACACTATTCATAACCTCATGTGTACCCATAGTATGGTTAGCATCCAATTTTTCCAACTCTTCACCATCGACCACATAGACCAAATTTCCTTTATCTTTTTCTATGCAGGCGCACCCAAGCTGTATCTCCTCTGATTCTTCCTCATCAAAGTGCACTTCTAAGTTAGTTTCATCCAATAATTCCAGTATTAAATCCTCCGCCATGGCAGTGTCTCCCATAGTTAGGCACTTAACAACCTGTAATGCCTCATCCACAAAAGGCTTACTACTATTATATTCAAAATCTTGAAGGAGACCAGCCATCAACTCCTACCAATTTCCTATGTGACAGCGCATCTTTGAGTGAATGTACCATGTGCGAACGCAACCTTGTAAGGTGGTGTACAACTTATGCACCCATAAAGAAGGTGGAAAGGCTTCCACGCCTTCCATCCAAGCCTTCTCACATGCTTGGACATGAAACAAGGCAGGCTCCTTCCCATGATTATCTTGTATGATAGTAAATGCATTGCTCTAGGAAAAACCTAACAGAGAACTTGATTCTCACTTCGGGCCACTGTAGAAGGTTATCGTGATGGGTCACCCACCAACGTGTTGTAGTCTTGAGTAAGGTATAACTAAGAATCCTTCTCCTTTTGATCTCACATCTCCATTGGGTCTCCATTGCTCGCAAGAAGACATCAGGGTCAGCTCCCCTAGTATAACTTGGAAAATTATTTCCTCCTAGGCAACTGACTAAGCACGCCTTTGTTGCTCTCATCATAGAGCCTCTTAACTACCTTCTGACTAACTCATATGTTCGTGTGCCTAATTGTCACATGCTACACTAGTGGTATCACTTACAGATTGAGTGTTTTCCCACTGAATAACCCCTTTCGTAGGATGCACAACTTCAGGGTCTCTGATAGTGTGTACATATATTCTATCTATATCTCCTTCTCCCAAGGGTTCAATATAGGGCGCTGAATTTCCATCTATCAATGAGGATGATAACACATTCCTCCTTGGTTCTCAATACTTATATACCCCTTATTGAAACATAATTCAACATTCTTCTTATAGCACCAACAGTGCCCAAGTAACACTAGAAAGTTGTCCACCTCATCAAGTGTTAAGAATTCAAAGTCTCAAGTGAATTTCACCCCTTGATAGTGATAGTAACATCCTTCAAAACTCCAATGGGAATTGCCTTCGTCTTGTTTTCCATATACAACACATTCAAAGATGGCTATAATGGGGGCCTTCTCATTTGATTCCATGCATCCAAGGTGAGAATGTTAACTTCTGCACCTGTGTCAATTAGGATATTTCTCAGGAGACATCCATCAACTATGAAATTCAGGGTAATTTCCTTATCATAGTCAATGCTATGAGGAGGCAGATTAACATGTAAAACCTACCTTTTGTGCTTTTCTCCAGCACTTAGTACTTTATTTCTTAACCACTCTCCTAGTAAGGGGATGATATTTTCTTACTTCAAAATCTTACATACCTCCTTGACATCTTCCAGATCCTTTTGTGGAACCTCAACACTCTTCTTTTTCTCTAGATGTCGTGACTACTCCTTCAGGTATTGGATCTCTCCTTGTAGGCTTTGAATCACATCCATGGTCTCATGATAAACTTCCTTTTGATGAGTGGGGTCAGGGTACTTCCCATGCACCACCTCTTCTCTTGTAACCGGTGGTATTTTATTTGGTATTTCCCTAGTGCATGAAGCCTCAACTTTTGTTTTCACCAATACAGTTTCTAATTCTAACTCACACGCCACCCTTGACATCCACTACAAGTCTAATTTCTTCACGCTTACCATCCTCACACCCTTTTCTTTCCATTTTTGTTAGCTCATGTGTTCAAATAATTCTAGGAACTCCTCATACTTGTGCTTCTTCCCACACCAAGAGCACTATAGCAGGTCAGGACATTCACACTTGTAATGCTCTATGGACCCATAATTATAACAAGTTCCACAAGGTAATTCACCTCTTCCACCTTCATGATTTCCACAGCCTCTAAATCCTCTATGAAAGCCTTTTCCATGAGCTACTCCATCCGTGCACCTTCATAGTGATGACCATATCCTTGGAATTGTTTGCAACACTGGTCTGGCACACACCAATATCAATGTCATCATGTATCTGGTAATCAATCTACATCCTTGGTGTCATGAGTAGTAGAGGTGTAAATATTGCAATAACAAGACACATTCTTACGGATCGCATGCATCTGGAGTAGAGGACACCTACTTGCATCATGATCTCTATGGAAAATTTTAGAGTCTACCGTCATGGCACGTACCGATCTCTAAGGATAATTTTCCTTCATATGCGCCTCTACCTCACAATCTATGCACCATAGGCCACTACGAGTCTCATGTGCCGAGTTCACAGATAGCTTCTCCAGCTGATTTTCCATGGCATAGCAATATGAGCTTAAATAAAAGGACTAACAATGGTATCCACACTTCCCACAACCTCAACATCTAGGGAAACCTCCAAGGCCTCAAGCGGGTCTGTGAAAGTCTTATGCAACAACGCTCTCCTGAAGGGCATTATTAATCCTCCAACAAACCATTGAGCATGCTAAGAAGGATGAATATCATAAGACAATTTGACAAGAGAGTCTTAAAGCGTGTATCATACTCCTGCACACTCTCTACCATACCTTGTTGAATCTCCTTTAGCACTGCTAATGCTCTTCTACTCAAACTCAAGAATATGGAATTCAGCTAAGAAGGCATTACACAATGCGGTATAATCTACTACTTTTGGTGAGGGTCATACTTCCGGTACTAACTATGTGCATGTCTTTGCAACGTTATTGAAAACTAACTTTCCTTCCATTATAGGGTAGTTATCCCCTTTGCGCATCATAGTAGCTCATATTTTTGTACATTCTTTGTAGCATCCTCAACACCTTTGTAATATGGCAGATGCAAAGACATTTCAAAGAACACTTGCTGAGGTGGTTGAGGCCCTTGTCTTCCTGATCCAGAACCTGGATTCCCCCAGGTGTTTCCTCCACCACAAGATCCACTAGATCCACTAGCTGCATGTTCCTCTTGACCCACCAGATCCTCCAAGATCCACCAGGTCCACCAAGTCTTCTAGTTCCTATTCCACTTGACCCACCAGATCCACCTCCCGTAGCTAAAAAAGGTCCTGAAGTGGTCATGCCTTGTGTCCCCATGTTCACACTAAACTCACGCACCAACAAGTCTGTGATATTACACTGCTACCAGATGTGTGTCCCGTGCCACTTCTAGACATGATACCCAAGCTTTGTGTACCTGTACTTTGTCTAAACATTATACCAGACAATATACCTCCAAACACAGGAAATGATTGTGCAACCATGGATGTACCAAATGAAAAATTATACCTCCTAGGTGTTGATCAGTTACTTCCACCAATACCAACTAGGTTAGTAATACTTATCTCTGGATTTGGAAAACTAAGCACCAAGGGTTGGTCCCAGGTGATTCAGATGTGTGCTGATGGCTCTTCTACTTTCTTCATATGAATAAGCTCTCTCAAGAAGCCAAGGGGGTTTCTCTTCTGTGCTTGCCAAGATGGGGTAGCACAGACTACTCAGGTTCCACGTCCTCCGTGAACCTCAAATCCTTCCCGTAATGTCTGCCTCCATAAATCCATCACTCCCACAGATTTCACGATGTCTTGTCAACTCCCTCTCCTGAGCCTCATTATACTTAAGCTGTCTTCTCTTCCCTCTCCTTTTCAGCTGTAAGGTCCGCCATCTTCCTCCACTCTAGCTTCCTCGCCCAACACTCAAAAGAAGCTTAACCGGCCATAGGAAATGCTTCCAAACTCAGTGTAATGATTAGGATATTTATAGCTAAAGGGATAACATGCAAAAATGATCCTCTTGGCTCCCTCAAGAACTCAAACTCAGCAACCTCCAGGACAGAATACATAAAAATAACATATTCCAAGGTATAACTTAGTCAACACTCTACTCCACTAGTGATCAACAACACATGTCCAAGTCAGATCGACATCATGCAACCTTGATATTCATCTTGGGTCCAAACATGAGGTTTATAGTACTAGATTGATCTAGATGCATATGCCGAGATCCATTCATACAACTCCAATGGAAAACAACAAAGAAGGTCTCATACATCTCATGATACATATGTTTTTCTACCCATTTACGTGCATCAAACTTAGGTCCAGTATTAAATCTCTGAGAAAAATCATCCTCCATTCTTTTAATCCATGCTTCGACACTGTCCAAGGTTAAGCGCTCTATCATCATGCACCATTCTCACAACAACTTTGAAAAGAGGTCCCGATAACAAAACCAAGATGTAGTCTATTTTCATCACTTGCTTTAACAACCAACCCCAAACGCACCGGCATATCATCCAGATTGGTCTGGAAGCTCACCTAAGGCGCGCGCATGCACCGTTGAGCCCCTCCTTTATGTGATATTTATGTGAATGATCACCCTTGGTAAGGGATTTCTTGCATAAACATGGAATGAACATACCCATTATGGGAATTGAGATAAAGAACTAGTCCTAGTCTAATGCATCAGATCATGGTATAACATGATCAACTAAATGAAAGTAGAGTCAAACCATGAATAATATCAAGAAAACATGTAACACACATATGAACATAAGGGAAAAGTACAAATCGATATCCATCACATGAGTGCTTCTGAAACTCTTCATTATATTCATTAATCAAATACAGTAGCCAAGATTACATCAAGGAAGGTTCCATCTCTGGGAACGTTCATAGTAAAAGGGATTTTATACATTATAGAGCCTACCATTACACATTACACAATACCTATTTATTCTTAATCTTTTCCTTGCCTACATCTACACACACATACTAACTTATCTCCTCCTTTTCCTACCTTACTAGAAAACCATCCTTTTGAAGAACAAGAAGGAATATTCTCTTAACCTCTCATTATTACCTATGAAATCATGAAGGAATTCTCTCATGATTGCTCTACCACTACCTAGGAATATGCCAGATGCTTTCATGTGTTTCCCTTAATCGAGTGCCTTTAGCATGCATTTTCCAGCTAATCCTTAACAACCTCGACTCATTATCCTTTCATGATAACCATATTGATGCCCTGGAATATCCTTTCCTTGAGCCACAAGTCTCTATGAATTATCCATATATGTATCTGGTCCCTTTTCCGTTCACTCCCTATGCACGTATTTTAATGTTGTCCAAAACTTACTAAGTCCTGAATCCATCCTTCCTGGGTGTGAGCCTTCAGGCCTCTCCAAGGACTACTTCGTGTAGCTTCGCACCCTACTTCCGCTCGCCACAAGGCTTCACACCTTAAGTACTTAGTTATTTTAGGGGTCTAACATCCAAGGCAGTAAGAACAACAAACCCAAGGAAAAAGAAACATAGAAAAGAGGGCAATAAAAGGTCTACCATTAGTCCATATTTTTTGGGGGAGATTTTCTTCTAGTTCTTGTGCTTGGGCCCCATTCCCTATCCCCTTTACATTTGATGATGAATCTTTTTGGAATGTTATGAAATTCTCAAATTCTTAAATTCTCTTGTTTTGAATCTTATTTTTCCTGTGATAGTCTTTGAATTCTTGCACTAGATTTTTATCAACCACAGTATGGTATCCATAGTGGATTCCACTATGAGGATGTAGGCTTCTCGGTCAAAAGTCTCTCTAGCTCTCTCCCTAATATCAACGCTCTCATCCCTTCCTGTGTCTCCCTTTTTTATGTTACAAAGGATTCCAACAATGCCAATAGAACCATCTTGTTTCCCACCATTTTTTTCTCCGTTTCATGTGAGCTGAAGGGTTTCATTATCATAATCATCTTCCCTTCCTTTTTTAAACAACAATAATATTAAGGAATGGTGGAGAGGAGTATTCATATTTCAATTTTGGAAGTCACATATAGAGGAGGTTTGGGATCTAAGGATAAAAAATGGGAATCTCATCTCGTGATTTCCTCTCAAAAAATTTAGAATGGACATGTGGTAAGAAAATATCTTCCTGAATTTACCTTCAAGTGTGAGGTACTTCATAACCATAAGACACACATCAAACCAACGATCTGGAAAAAAAGTTCTTGCTATCCCTTCATCATACATTAGGATATTTTCCCCAGGACCAAAAAAGTGGAAATTTCATGCTTTCTTCTAGATTTGTCCTTAAAATTTTTAAGGCCATCGATGGACATACCAGTAGCTTTGGAAATGGTCTCCTCATTGACAATAATCTCAGTTCCCCTCATTTTGACACATCCATCCTCCTAGGATTTCCCAAATTCATTTACCAGTTGTGGATTATGGCCCTCCATGTTTTTACTCAAATTGGACTGACCCCCCGATGCAGGAGCCTCCATAAAGTAGCATCCCTTTTCAGATGTAGGTAGGTCATGGGTTCAGTACAAACTCTCTCGCCTCCCATGTTTTTCCCTAAAAAAAACTAGTCTTGAGATTAAGCCAAATGAGGGAAAGGACCCAAAATTAGAGAATTAACTCTGCGTTGGCAGTAAAAATCCTTTCTAAATTATGATTCAATTCCACATGTATCATGTCCTATAAATCCTAGTAATCATGACTCCCTATCATAGAATATCTTGTCTTCATTAATCAAGTTTTTTATATTATTCCAAGGTATGTCTTCTCTCTGCCAACTCACAATTTCTGGTAAGTCATTACCATGATTGGCTAGTCTATTCACCGTCTTATTCCCATTTCTAAACACGTGCTGCATCTCCACCCTCTCAAAAGAGGTTATCAATTTCTTGGCCTCCTTAATGATATTATTAAGCTTCCATCCTATGCCTCCATTATGCTTAAGTGCATTGATCACGCATAAGGAATCCCCTTCAATTATAAAATTTTGTATGTTCATGGTGCCACTTAGCTTTAAACCCCAAAGCATAGCCATAGCCCTAACATAATTATTGGAATGATTCCCCACCAGTCCAACATACACCATAAGACATTCACCCTTATGGTCCCGTATTATCCCTCCCCCCAGCACACCCCTCCCTAAGCTTGGTCGAGCCATCAAAGTTTAGTTTGCACCATCATGTAGGTGGAATTTTCCATTTAACCTTTTTTTCCATCCTCCCCTTCTTTGTTGTTACTCTCATTCGTGATGCTAAGATTTAAGTTGTTTAAAATAACAATTTCTAAATCTGAGGGAGGTTTGGACAACTTAATTTTGATGAGTTGAATATTTTCTTTAAGGCTTTGGTTGATTTGCCTCACCACCTTCTTGAAGCTAGAGCCCTAATTTCAGAATATCCTATTATTTATTTCAATCTAGATTCCCCATAGTGTATGCGGGAGGGAAAATTTCCATAGTTCATTAACAATATCATGATGATAAATGGAAATCCACTATTTTGGTAGATTTGAGACATCCCTTGGGAGAATCATCTACATTTTAAACATATCAAGCACAACTGAAAAAACCTGAAAAGCATAAGGACATTCCAAAAAAAGATGGTTAACAGTTTCTTCTTGGTTTTTGCATAGGGTACACCTGTTTATGATTATCATGCCTCTTTTCCTTAGCTTTTCCACAGTAAGAATTTTCTTTTGGACAACTTCCCAAAAGAAAAATTTGATTTTGGGTATAAGAATCTTGTTCCAAACTTTCCTCCAGTAATCATTAGCAACAATTTGTTTAAAATTTAGCAAATAACCGAATTTAACTTCATAATTCCCAGAGTCCATATTCGTCCATATAAATTCATCTTGGATTTTTCTATGAGGGATATGACACAACTTTAGTTCATTATTGAGGGTCTCAAAGGGAAGAAGAGGGCCATTGTAGTTTGTGGTGGGATAATCTGTTTACATTTTATCTCTTCTGTCTAGTAGTCACACACCCTCTCTCAAATCTCCCTTTTATAAAACTGGAAGTGATCTCTCCAGGGATCTTCATTTTTTAAGGATTGATTTATGATCCGAGAATCCTCCCAAAATTTTATATCCATTCCATTCCCCAGATTCCACTTGATCCCTTTAGTTAACAACACCCTAGTTTGACCAAGATTGTTCCAAAAAATAGATCCTTTAGGTAGATCCTTATCAGTAAAAAATCCTAAAGTTCCGCCAACATTCTACAAATATTTCACTTTCAAGATGTCAACCCATATGCCTTCCTCTTTATTTAATCTCCATCCCATTTTGGCAATGAGTTCATGATTCATCATCTGCATATTTTTCAGTCCAAGACCACCTCTATCTTTGGGTTTTGTCACATTCTCCCAGGCTATCAGAGGTATCCTAGATTTGACCTCAGTCCTTGAACATAAAAACCTTTTCTGTATACCTTCAATAACCTTTCTAAATTTTAGGGGCATAGTAAAAATAGACATGGTGTATGTGGCCACTCCTTGCATCGAAATTTGAAGCAATTAGGATTTATTAGCTTGTGTCAGTAATGAGCCTTTCCAAGATGCTAATTTTTTGTGAAATCTTTCAATAATTTTATTCCAACTTGTGTCATCCATTTTACAACCACACAAGGGAATTCCCAAATAGCTATTTGAAAGATTATTTATGTTGTATTTCAGGATGGTGGCTAGTCTATGTTATTATTTTCACTAACATTGATGAAGTAACACGATCTCTTCCGGAAGTTCACTTTTTAACATGAGACCTCCTCATAATTCCTTGTAATGGTTTTGAAAGAAAGGGCTTCCTGAACAGAGGCTTGGCCCAGAAGAACCATGTCATCCACAAATTGTTGGAGGCATTGGTTCTCAACATCATTAGCAACCTTAACTCCCTCAATTCTTCTTTCATTTTTATCTTTTGAGCATAACCTGCTCAAGGCCTAAGCCACAATGATATAGAAGAAGGGTGATAATATATCACCCTAGCCTTAAACCCTCTCAGCCTTGAAAAAACCATGAGGTTTTTCATTGATAATGACTTAAAACATAGAGGTGGTGATACATGATTGGATCAAATTGATGAAGTGGTTATCAAAGCCCAACTTTTGAAGAAGCTTAAATGTAAAGTTCCATGAAATCTTATCATATGCTTTCTACATATCCAATTTGATAATCATCGCTTCTCTTTTGGATTTTTCAACTGAGTGGATGGTTTCATGTATGGAGATGATGCTATCCAGAATTTGTCTTCCCAGAATAAAGGCTCCCTGATTGGGTGATATGAAATTTTTTAGGACATCCCTCATTCAAAAATCCATAATTTTTGAGATTATTTTGTAAACTGTGTTGTAGAGTCTGATGGGCTTGAAGTCACCAAGGTCTTTGGCACTTGATTTTTTTTAGAATCAGGGCTATGAAGGTGTGATTGACTTGTTTGAGCATATATCCTGATTTACAAAAATCTTGAACCATGCCACCACCTCCTTTTTCACTATATCCTAGTACATTTGGAAGAAGAAGGCCAAAAACCCATCAGGTCTAGGGGTTTTGTCTCCCTCCATCATCAAACTATAGCTTTAATCTCTTCTTCTGATGGTATATAAGATCTTTATTATTATCTTCACTTATGGTAGATTCAAAGATTCTCAACATTTCATTAGTGACATTTAAATCACGTTGATCTTCCTCAGAGAAGATTTGTTTGAAGAATGTAATAATAGTATCTGCAATATCATTCTCCTCTGTAACCATCTCACCATATGACCTTATAATTTCCTGTATACATCCTTTGTTTTCTTTAATGGTGGCTGATATGTGGAAAAACTTGGTGTTTCTATAGCCCTTTTAACCACTTAATTTGGGACTTTTGTCTCCAATATATTTCTTCCTTGCAAAGGATGGTGTGTAATTCAAATAGGAGAAATTTTTCTTTTTCCTTATCTTCGTCACTGCATGTTCCCTCCTCCATTATTTCCTCCATTTCCTTTATCTCCTTAAATAGTTTACTCTTTTACAAGAAAATGTTGTCAAAGGTCTCTTTATTCCATTTTTAATATTATTTTTGACATTTCTGAGTTTGGCTATCACTTGGAACATACAATTTCCTCTATTCTCTAGGTTCCACCATTTCTCAATCCTTTTCTCAATCTCAAGATGGGTGGTCCACATTTTTTCAATCTGAAAGGGCTGCCTTTTGATATTTCCACATCACCAGTTCTAAGGAGGATTGGATTCTGATCATATCCAATACACGGTAAAGAGGAGAGTGAATAATTTTGTTCCTATAACCATTGGAGATTGACAAGGAATCTATCTAATCTTATCTGAATGAGATCATCTCCACCCCTTCTATTTTTCCATGTGTATTTAGATCCACTGAGCTCAAGATCAAACAATTCATTCCAATTAATAAAGTTGGCTAAGTCCTCCATACTTTCAGAATAAGAAGTGATTCCACCTTTCTTTTCTCCAGGGATCAGAGGAGTATTAAAGTATCCACCAATAATCCAATGAATCTCTTTTGACAACCTTCTGAAACCTGTTAACTCATCCTAAAGATTCCTTCTACCACAATAAGAGTAGGAGCATAGACATTGGATAGAATGAACTTATTTTTGGAATTTAAATTAGTAAAAAACACTGCTAAGTGATGTTGACTATTAAAAAAGGGTACCCCACTCACCACATTCTGATCCCAAAGACAAATGAGCCCACTAAAATCTCCCATAGATGGTTGGTAATGAAAACCTGCTTCCTTCCAAAAAAACTTCTGAAATTCCATCATTCTATCTTTATTCATTTTAGTTTCCTGCAAAATAATAATATTTGGCTTCCTATCCTTCCTAATATCCTTCAAAATTCTATGTTTACTCGAGTTGTTTAGACCCCTTATATTCCATGAGAGAATTATCATTTGAAAAGATTGGATTTTTTACCACTCACCAAATATCTTTTCTTACCTTCCATCACCTCCTTTCTAGATGCTCTTTCTCTCTTCTCATTTTAAGATGGCCTGTCAGGGGAGGATTTTTTTTCTCATACAGATGCTTTATTCACATTCCCTCTCATTATAGGAGTTTCTTTCCTTTTAGGTGAGATTTTTGGGCTTTTCTTGGACTTCACCCAGGGGACTTTGGGTTTCTTCAGTTCCTGATCCTCTGTACTAACCGATGAAGAGACCTGAGGAATTCCAATTTCCTGTTCCACCTCCTTAGTGTTGATTGAGTTTTCAATCTTGTTTGTCTCCAAAATACACTTTAAATCCTATTCAACTGCGGGGATATCCTCTAAGTTGATATCCAACACATTAAACATGTTGCTAGTTACCAACAAGCCTTCATCAGGTCTTTGAGAAAAGAAACTGACATCCATTGTGTCTAGAACAATAGATCCAATGATGTTGTCTTCCTGTAATTCTTCACATCTACCACTGACCCTCCATTTTTTCTATATCTAGCTCAGCTACCTCATCAATGACCTTTTCCTATCCTTCATCTGTAAGAACTTCCTCTAAAACTGGTGCTAAATATTCAATTCTTTTCTTCTTAAGCTCTGAAGGTTTATTAACTTGCATCTATGTGGGACCTGTCTTCAAAAGTCCACTGGCATTTGGATTCATGATTCCTTTTCCCTTTGACTCTTCCCTGCATTTCCTTTGTTCTTTTTGAGCTAGGCTTTCAGTGTAGCCTCTTCTTTAGCTTTTAGACACGTTTTAACATCGTGCCTCACTTTGAAACACGAGAAGCACATGAAGGGTGCAAACTCGTAATCTATTTTCTTAGAATGGAACATCTTCCCCTATTTTTCTTTCTTAAGCTCAATGCATTTCCTTTGTTATTTTTGAGTTGGGATAGGTTTGCCTCTATCACATTTTAAAATTGGCCCGGCCTTGAAACCACATTGACAATCTAGAAACTCCCCAAGATGCTTTAAGAATAAAACGTTTTCTATAGGATCTAGCAATAAGTTGGGTTTTAACACAGGGGTCGAATGATAACTAGAGCATCAATAGCTTTAGCTATCCCTTGTAAGATGTCCATATCCCAATATTCTCAAGGGCACCCCGGTAGTCTAACCAGAGGGGATATTCCTTGATAGTAGTCTCAAGTGGGTTGAAACCCAGTTGCCACTTTTGAACCAATACCAAAAATCTACCCATAAACCATGGCCCCCCATCAAGAATCTTTAAAAAATCCTCTTCCTAGGATAAAGAGACCAAAAAAAAAGAATTATTATAAGAAACTATCTCCATTGAACCTTTGGGCCCCCTCAAATATAAGGTTTGTTATGACTATGTTGTGATTCTTGAGTTTTTACCTCTTTTGCACATGAACCTCTCTTTCTTATGTAAACTTTTTTTATGTTTGTTTCACTTCCATTTCTTGAGCTATTACTTATCCTGATAATTATTCATTTCATCTCGCACACCTTTGAAGTTTTAGATTCTCTTCAAGGTTTTTTATGCGCACTAACCTAAAACGGATTGTTTCTGATCTTATTCTCTCATATGAAGTTATTAGGAATTTTTATTCCATGTCAATCAAGTTGATGATTTAGAGGGTGTAGTTTGGATTTGATGTCCTCTCATGCTTCTTTTAATCCCTTTACAATGTTGACCTCCAACTAGACCTATGTTACTTTTTCTCTTTCTATCTTGATATGGGGGGAGTGCGACATGAGTGAAACTTGAATTGTTTTCTTCATCCTTGAGAATGTGAGTTAGTTTCTATACTCTCCTTATAGATTTTCATGTGTACCACTCTCTATTCTATGATAGGTACATTTTTTCCCATGTCCTCCAGTGTAATGATGTGCACTTTGTTCTAAATGAATTTTAGTTTTTGTAAACTCTAGGATCATGAACCAACTAGGAAATCTAATATATTTCTCCAATTCAGGTTTAACTTGATCAGGCTACATAGTTGTCTTTTATTTTCCCTTTTCTTATCTTTGTTGTGTTTTGGTTGGTCCTTCTACCTATGTTATGGGTTTCATCAAAGTTGTTTCTTCCATCATTGCTACAAGTTGTAGACCTCATGTTATTGATTGCTCTAATGTTTAGTCTATAATGAATACAAAATATGTGGGAATCATCCCATGTTGACTACTTAATTCATCTTTAGCTATGCCAATATGAATAAAATAATATTTTTTAAAGGTGTCTATCCCGTGTCACCTTCTGAGAAAAGTGTGGCGCCATCATGTAACAATGTCAACTTACCTCATGACATTGTATAAGTATGCACTTCCTTTTTGATTCTTTGATTTACCCTAGTTATAGTCTCATATTTTAATTATCCTCATATGTTGTGTATTCCTTTGTTGGAATGTACTGTAGAAACCTCTCATGTAGGTAGTACACATCATCCACTTCTATGATTTATTTAGAGGATCTCCAATGTGTAAAGCACAATAAGTTTATTAACCATTGGTACTTGAATGTTTTTCCAACACTTTCACTAATATTTACACACATTGATATTTACTTCATGTGCCAAGAATTTGGGGCCAGTTAAATTTTTCATGTTGTTCCCACATTCTTGTGACTATGTCTAGTACACTGAGTGATGCTTGTTTGCTACCTTGGGTAGATTTCCAATATATTTTTAAAATTATTTTTTCCAGAACTCTAATTTAATGATTTGCAATCTCTCCCAAAGGGACCCCTCTTAATTTTCTGAGATGCCCATGTGTACTTGTTTTCTAGACTAGATGTTTAGTGGTTTTGTATGTGAGCATGGATGTTCCCCTTTTAGGAAACCCTGTGGCTCGGGCTATTATGACACATTGATCAAAATTACATCCTGTATTCTTAACCATATTAACCCATTATTATAGCAACTCATTATGGTCTGCATTAGCTCTGGGTGATATCCTAAGTATGGAAACTTTGTGATTATCTCCATGTTAATTTCCCACAATGGGCCTTTAATTACGATTTGAAATCCTATTGCTTCATCGTTTACTATAAGAATTTATTCTACCTAATATTTCTTGGCCCTCTCCAAGAGCTCGTGGTGTGGCTTATCAATCCTTTTGGTTTTTTCAAAGTGTTTCCCTAATGCCTATATATTCCTTATTTCATCACTTAATTCCAAAAATGTGATCCCCTATTCCTCCATCATGCCCTAGAATTTTGCACTAATAGGGTGAGTAAAGTGATATGCCATTATTTCTTAGACTATTTGATTATTCCTCAATCTTTATTTGGAAATCAAACTTTGGCGAACTTAGAGTTTTGAACTCTCTTTTTCCTTATGTTTTTGCTTTTACTTTGAAAAAAACATTTTGGATTTTACCACCTATCTCCTCTTTATATATTATCATGTTTTGATGTGTCCATTTACGTCTATTTGTGGTTTGATATACCGTCTTGATTTTACTTATCCTTTAGAGATTTTATTTTTTCTGTGTGTCAACTTGGCTCTTTCCACTTGCTACAAAAATTGCTTTATTTGATGGCCCATTTGTACAATATCTTTGAGCTGCTAAGATTTCACCTTTTCAAATTCTTTTTAAATTTTTCCTTCTCACTTTTTCTTGTTTTATACACAATTTTCAAAAAACTTATTCAATTTGTTTGGATTCTTCAACCTCCTTTCTTTCACCTATGAAATTAGTCTTTTGATTGCAAATTTTATGGTTTTATTTCTTGATCTTCATACCCGTACAATTTTTTTTCCATGAACATATAAAATGTATAATAATTACCACACATTCCTTGAATTTGAAACTCATATTCTAACTTTATGTTGGGAGGCATTTATTTATTTTGTTGTTGTTTCACTATTGCACATTATAGACCTGTTGGTCGTCAGATAGGACTTTTAAGAAGAACAACAGTCAGGGGATAAGAAGTCCCTCCTCTTTAATGGGAGAGGTTCCCTTATTCAGAAACGAACTTATTTACAAATGTACAAGACATGATTTGTTGGTTAAACTTGGATATCACGAAAGTGTTTTCTATGAAGATCATCAATTACAAAAGGACTGAGGAAATGAGAGTACGGGAACGGGAAAGAGCAGAAAGGCAACATGTAGAATTATAGATATTAGAGTAATTCTTTATGTATGCGAAAGTCATAGTGAATTGAAACAAGATCATTTCCATTGAATAAAGAAGATGAAATTCAAAGACACAAAGTTCTGTAAATAACATCTGCTTAGAACACAAAGTTTCTTAACATAATACAGATTCATTAATCAAGGACACAAAGTTCCTTCTTGGTTATACAAGATCATCGTGCTTGCAAAGTTGAAGAGTATGCAATCGGTAAGACTAATGAACTTGAGACAAAATGATCTTCACAAAGAAAATAAACGAAAGCTTAGGAATAACAGAGATCAGATAGACAAAGAATGGAAAAGTCCTTCTGTATTGATTTATTTGTAATCTATTTACACTTTCAGAAAAATATGCCAAGTTCTTCCTTTTTTTTTTGAATGGCGTGAAGAAGGCCATTATATAACTTACAAATCAGTTACTCTTCGTAACCGTTTCTTTAACCAAGAACAGTTAGAGACTGCCTATCGCAGCAGTACCTCAACCCATTACAAAGAAAATGGCAAAAGAAATGGAAGAAGAGAAAAGAATGAGGAGAAGAAGACAGGTGGCCAGTCACTTGGAGGGACCCACTGACTTCAGAATCTGCTGCCTGAAATTCTTTTGACGCCTCAGCTATGTATCAGAAGTCTCATTCTAAAGATGACATCGTATGTCTTTGAAAACAGAGATGACCAGTGTCTTGAAAACTTCATCCTTCTGCAACAAAGCTGCAACCTAAATTCGGGGAGGAATTACAAAGAAAAGGGATACATGCGCAGGGAATTAGGTTGCAAGGGTTCGAGCAAGGGTAGCTTGGAAACAATGTAAGAATTGCAAAGGTGGCTTGCTCGTTATATAGCTATTGAGGAGAGGAAAGGGTGATCAATGCGCATTACATTCATATCTATCAGTTTGAAAGACAGCATATTCGAGTAGGGCGGGAAAAACTAAGTATTAATGGCATTTGGTTCACTTGGGATATGTGAGAAGCAAATGCGCGAAACACGCGGCTCGGCCGATTTGGGCGAAACAGGGAGAAGCCACACAAATGCATTTTGGGACATTTGGGATGAAAACACGTGAAGGATGCGGTTCGGGTGTTTCGGCCGAAAAGGTTCCAATGGGTCTGAAAATTTTTGGGACATTTGAGACAAAAAGTTCCGAAGTACGTGGTTCAGGTGTTTCGGCTGAAAAATGGAACAACTTGCACTTTTTGACTTGGGACATGCGGGACAAAAAGTTCTGGAGTATGCGCGACATCGGCCGGTTCGGCCGTGAAAATTGTTACAATCAGAACATAAAAGAGCGAAGTCCGGAGAAGTTTGGGACATTTCAGCCGATCGGTGAAAATGCGCGCACTTTTGAACTTGGGATAGGTGGGACAAAAATGTCTGACAGGCCCGAAAATGGAACAACTTCAGGGTGTTTCGGCCGATCAATGGGAACAGAGCTTGCACTTTTTGAAATTGGGATATTTGGGACATGAAAGAGTGAAGTACATGGATTCGGGTGTTTCTGACGAACATTGGAACAACTCACACGAATTGACTTTGGGACAGTTGGGACGAAAAGTTCCGACGGGCCCGAAAATCAGGAACGACTTCGGGGATTTCGGCCAATCGGGGAACAGAATGCACTTCGGAACATGGGACACGAGGGACAAAAATGTCTGACAGGCCCAAAAATGGATACAAAATGACCCAAATCACAGATTTTCTCAATTTCACGACTTTTCTCCTACTTCCAGCTTGACAGAAAAGACACTTAAACCCAAAATTTTTGAAATTTTTTACTTTCATCAGAGCAGGGGGAATTTTGAGTGGACAACAGCTGGCTCCTTCTGGGGATGAATTGGCATAAATTCAAGGGATGAGACAAGGCAAGAACTTAGACAAACTCAGGGGAATCAGACCAGTACCTTATCCATTGGGCAACGGAGTCAAGAAGCATACCAAAATAGAGGACAACACACCAAGATAGAAAAGGAAAGGAAAAATAAAAACACTATACAAAATATACAAGGGACTCCCTAATCACCTAGGACTTGAAAAAATTGAGATACTACCCACTGTAAGGAAGTGGTAGAGGAAGAACCATCCATGTAATCAAGATAAAAGGAATTCTCACCAGCAAAATGTCTGATCTTGAAAGGTCCGAGCCATAGTGAATCAAATTTTCCATGGCTGCCACGAGGTTCATGCCTTTTATCCCATAGCAACACAGTGTCTCCAACTTGAAAATCTCTGAACCTGGCTTTCTTGTCAAAAAGGACCTTTACTTTCTGCTAGTGAACATATATTCGATCAGCAACCATCCAATCTGTCCTCATTCAGTTTATGCAGGTACATAATTCTCTTATCCAAAGCATCTCTAAAACTAGTATCCTCAATGGCCTTCATTAGGTGCAAGTCTGGCAGTTCCACTGTCACTCGGCAATTGAGCCTCAACTCCATACACCACTTTAAAAGGAGACATTCCAATAGCTCTCTTTGGTGTAATCCTGTCTGCCCAAAGAGCGTCATAGAGCTTCTTGTGCCAGTTTCGTTGAGACTCATTTACTAACTTTCTGATAATAGTCACCAAATTTTTGTTAGTAGATTCAGCTTGCCCATTGCCCTGAGGGTAGTAATCTGAAGAGTGAGCCAAAGAAATGCCATACCCATAGCAGAAGTCCATTATCTCATCTGAAGAGAAATTCGAGGCATTATCTGTTACAATCTTGTTAGGTACACCATACCTTACCAAGATGTTCTCTTTAATGAAGCTGCACACCACTTCAGAGGTAGTACTCTTAACTGGAATAGCCTCCACCCATTTGGTGAAGTAGTTCGTGGTAGTTAGCACATGAGTGTGACCAGCACTAGAAGCAGGGTTACGTGTACCAATGAAGTCCAAACCCCACTGTTGAAATGGTTCCTCAATCACAACTAGCTTGAGAGGCAAGGAAGCCAATTTGGGTGTTCCCACAAAAGTCTGACAAGCCTCACATTTATCCACCCACTTGGATGCATCTCTGAACAAGGAAGGCCAGTAGTATCCTCCATGGAGTATCTTATGAGCTGTAACTATTGATGAATAGTGCCCTCCACATGCCTGATCATGAAAAGCTGAGAGCAACTTCCTCTATTGTTCCTTGTCCACACACTTCAAAAATCTCCCATCTAAGCCACGCTTGAAAAAAGCATTTTCCCATAATACATATTGCACTGACCTCAATTTAACAGTCCTCTTTTCTTTGGCAGTTAAATGAGAGGGGCATTCCCCATAGGTGAGAAAATGAGTGATGTCAGCATACCATTCTTCAACTGAACTAAGGAACAAAACAGTAGGAAGGTCAACTTTTTTCTCCAATAATTCATGCTTAGCTCCTTCAGCAATGAGCTCACAAAGGCCTTTTCCACGAACCAGCTTGGTTGGCTTGATGTCAATGTCATACTCTTGGACCTTAGCAACCTAGTTCCCTCTCTTAGATCCAAATTCTTGCTGTGTGAGGATTGACTTAACAGTTGTATCTGGGACCAATACCATGGAATGAGAGTTGAGGATGTAAAAGCGAAACTGCTTGACAACTTTGACTATTGCAAAAGCATGCTTCTCCATCATGGTGTACTTCAACTCATGATCTTTCAGAATATAGCTCATGAACGTGATTAGTAGCTCATGCTCATTAGAGTCTTCTTGAGTTAACATAGTAGCCAAGGTATTATTTTTAGCATAGCAATAGATGATGAAATCTTTGCTGAAATCAGGACAGGCTAAAACAGGAGTTCTAGCAATAGCTCTCTTGATACCTTCAAAAGATTCCTTTCCTTCAGAAGACTAACCAAATTTTTGCTTCCCTTTCATCATCTGAGAAATATTCAAAGTTAATTCTGCAAAGTCAGGGATGAATCTCCTTAAGAAATTGTATCTTACCAAAGAAGGAGTGCACGCCCTTTTTACTAGTTGGGAGAGGAATTTGCTGGATGGCTTGAACTCGTTCAGGATCAATCTTAATACCATCCTTGGAAACGATGTGCCCTAATAACTTTCCCTCAGTGACACAAAAGACAGATTTTTTAGGGTTCAGAGAGATCCCATGCTCTCTGCATCTCAGCAGAACTGTCTCTAGGTGATCAAAATGATCCGCTCTTGTCTTGGAAAACACTGTCAGGTCATCAAGGTATATGACAATACACTTCCCTTTTAAGCTTCCAAAAGCCAGATCCATAGCCCTCTGGAAAGTGGCACCAGCATTAATAAGCCCAAAAGGCATTCTCTTGTAGCAAAGGTGCCCCAAGGAGTAGTGAAAGCTGTTTTGTGTTGATCTACAGTATCAACCTCTACCTGATTATATCCAGAAAATCCATCAAGCATAGATAACATTTCAGATCCTGTTACTGCTTGCAATACTTGATCCATCATAGGCAAAGGATAATTATCTTTCAGAGAAGCCTGATTCAGGTTCCTGAAATCAACACAGATGCGGATCTCACCATTTTTCTTCCTAACAGGCACAATATTTGCAATCCATGTTGAATGGTGAATGGGAAAAATAATTTTAGCCTTCAACAACTTCTGTATCTCCTGAAAGATGGTGTCAGCTATTTTGGGGTTGTATTGCCTCTGTTTCTGCTTGAAAGGCTTAATTCCAGGCTTAAGAGGAATAGAGTGCTGCATATCTTTTGGTTTGAAAGCTTTCAAATCTTCATAAGAGTAAGTGAGAACATCCTTATACCTCTTTAAAAGAGCAATTGCTTTCTTCCTCTCATCTGCTGTGCAACATTTTCCAATGTTCACGAGCTTAGGGTCAGTAGAACTCCCAATATCAATCTTATCATACTCAGCTGATTGCTGAGGTCCAGTAGAAGCTTTAGATTTCACATACCTATCATGTTTATCAAATAATTCCTCCAAACTCACCAAACCTTTAGGAATCTTGTTTCCTTTGAGATTGATGCATCCATCTTGATCTGTTTCTTCCCCTTGGGTGACTGCTTGGTCAAAGGGCACATTCTCACGAGGTAGGTTGTCACTTCCCTCAAAATACAGTTGTTTGAAATTACCCTTGAGTTCCAGGAAGGAAAGCAAATGTTGATCATCATTGAAGACTTGCCAGTTATTGGCATTATCAGGTACACTAGGCCGATGGACCATCTCAATGGTGAACTTATCCTGAGAGAAATCAGGATGAGGAATCAGTAGCGACCCTGAGACTGCTAGTGAATCAGCCCTGCTGTTCTTCTCCCTAGGTATTGCCTCAATGGAGAAAGCATCAAGGAATTCAATGGAATCCCAAACCTGATTCCGGTAATGTTTCAGCCTCCCATTTTTTACCTGAAAAAGGCTTCTCACTTGCTTTACAATTAATTCTGCATCACCACGTGCCAGAAGGTTCTTTACACCTTGTTCTTTGGCCACTTGCAGTCCAAGGATGAGAGCCTCATACTCTGCTGTATTATTAGTGTTCTCGAACTACAACTTAAATGAAAAGGGGTGTAGGCATCCTTCAGGTGACACTAGCAGGACACCAGCTCCAGAACCAGCTGAGGAACAACTTCCATCAAACTCTAAAATCCAAATACCATTAGGATCTTTAGGTGACATTCTGGGAAGTTGGATTTCATCAGGGGACATAATCATGTAATTGCCATGACCCATATCCTCATAGAGTATTTTTGCTTTAGGATCATCCATTTTTTGCACAATATACTCAGATTGCTTCTCAGGCATCAACTTCTTCATTTGTCCATTGACAGGTATGAGTGCATGTGACCAGTCCATTTGGATTTCCCCACCCACATCTTTGCAGAAGTTCCTACTTAGCAACATCCCGTATGAAGGAGGGAATATCTGCTACTAAGATGGTAGCCAACACTTTCTTTTCAGGCAAAGCAGCAAAAGCAACTTGTGCATCTTTAATTCTCCCGACCAGGGGCACTTCTTTACTTTCCATGGAGTAACAAGAGCCATAAGTGACGTCTGAGGGTCATGCCTAAAGCATGAGCTACTTTAGCAGGCATTACATTATCTGAGGCTCCTGAGTCAATGACACAATTACTGAGCCTATGGCCAGCTATAAGAAGTGTTACATAAAATGGTTTAATTTTGTCACCAGGCGAGGTGACAACGTAGCTACCAGACTAGGCTGTGGTGCAGAAGGAGGAGTTCAGGCAAAAGCTCACCTTTAGAGGTGGTCTTAGAGTGGGAATTGACAAAGTGGATCATTTTGGCAAAAGCTTTGGGATGGGTTTGATAGTAGCTCAGCTTCTGAGATTTGGACATTGGTCTTTTTCAGGTGATCAACAATGTCAAAGGATCCAGAAGTGGACGGGCCATCATCATTCAGTCCTCTAGGCTTATCAACTTTAGGAGAGAAAGAAGAAGAAACTTTAGTAGCAGGATTGATAGGACTTACCTTTGGCGTAGATGAAGTAGGGATAGGAGATCCTCTTTTTACAATTACAGGGACTAGTTGTCGACTGCTCCTTAGATTTCTTGACCTAGGCTGTGTCACTTTCTCCCTTCTGACTTGTCTGCTCTCGAGTCATGACAGCAAATGATTCGCTATTTATGTCCGCTACTACTTCATCATAATCATCTCCATCATCAATATCCCTCAGTGGTGAATAAATTGGCACTCGAGATCCCTCAAGTTCATCTGCTTCATCATCAAAATTCTGGTCCGCAAACTCCTCGCAAGCTTCATTATCTTCATCGTCATCTGGTTCTTCAACCTCGCAGGTTGCATTCACAGGAACTTTAACAGGAGGTCCTTCAAGTGCTAGTCTTGTTTGAGAAGAGGCAAATGATTTCTGGGCTGTGAAATTGGTCTCCTTGGAACATCTGCATAAGGGGCATGCTGAGCTAATTGTTTCTTTATAGCAATCAAGATCATTCGCAAGCTTCTGTGACTAATGGATCAGTATTAGGTCCAGGAGTGGATCTTCAGAAGAAGCAGCAGACTTAGATTTGGGAGGGTCTCTTTCTCAACTTTCCTGACATGATCAAGTCATCCTCGATACTAACAGCCAGAGTTTGATCCTCTACCAATGTTCTGAGATTAGCCCTTCTTAGTGCATAACTAACTTTGGGCGATTGAGCATTTAGGAAGAAACACTTTTGAATTTGATCAACAGGTCAGGTAGGCTGCAGGAATTTTATTGATCAGGCTGTTGAACCGGGCCACAAATTCTCTCATGGGTTCTTGATGAATCTTTCTTTATCTGAGAAATTTGGGCAAGCAAAGCATGCACATCTTCTGCCGGCTTGAAACGGTTTTCGAACTGAGTTCTCATTGTGCCCCAGTCGGTGATAGCGCCAGCTGGAAGGTGGTAGAACCAATCAGCAGCATTATCTTGTAATGTCTCAACAAATAGTCTCACGGAGACGTCTTCATGCTCAACTCCCAGGACTCCACATGCAACAATGAAGGCTGCGATGTGTTCATCAGGATGCACTTTGCCATCGCCTTTGAATTTGGGGAAGTTCTTCCGGTTACCTCTGGGTAACTCATGCAAAGGCTGAGGAAGGGCAAGGGGCCCGACACAATGACCCCATGGTAATGGCGCCGCCATTCTTGGAAAAACGGCTTGGAGAGGAACTGCAACACCAGCAAGAATCAAAGCTGGAAGATTAGGGCTAGCTGGCTCTGAAGGAATACCACTCATAGGACTTCTATCTTGAACAGGTGGAGTGCTTGTCGAATGAGTTCTTCTATTTCTTGTTGAATTTGGGAAAGGAAAACCCTTGCTGCTCCAAAATCTGGAACTGAGAATCTTCGATACCAAGGGCCCTTCTCCCTCGAGTAAAACGCGGAGTCGCCAGATCAAAGGATGATCGAAAAATTATAGAACTGGAATGTGATTTTCCCCAGCGGAGTTGCCAAAAACTGTTGGTCGTCAGATAGGACTTTTAAGAAGAGCAACAGTCAGGGGACAAGAAGTCCCTCCTCTTTAATGGGAGAGGTTCCCTTATTCAGAAACGAACTTATTTACAAATGTACAAGACATGATTTGTTGGTTAAACTTGGATATCATGAAAGTGTTTTCTATGAAGATCATCAATTAAGAAAAGGACTGAGGAAATGAGAGCATACGGGAAAGAGCAGAAAGGCAACATATAGAATTATAGATATCAGAGTAATTCTTTATGTATGCGAAAGTCACAATGAATTGAAAGCAAGATCATTTGTATTGGCACAAATAAGATGGAATTCAAAGACACAAAGTTCTGTAAATAACATCTGCTTAGAACACAAAGTTTCTTAACATAACACAGATTCATTAATCAAGGACACAAAGTTCCTTCTTGGTTATACAAGATCACCGAGCTTGCAAAGTTGAAGAGTATGCAATCGGTAAGACTAACGAACTTGAGACAAATGATCTTCACAAAGAAAATAAATGGCAAAGCTTAGGAATAACAGAGATCAGATAGACAAAGAATGGAAAGTCCTTCTGTATTGATTTCTTTATAATCTATTTACACTCGCAGAAAATATGCCAAGTTCTTCCTCCTTTTTTGAATGGCGTGAAGAAGGCCATTATATAGCTTACAAATCAGTTACTCTTCGTAACCATTTCTTTAACCAAGAACAGTTAGAGGACCGCCTATCGCAGTACCTCAACCCATTACAAAGAAAACTGGAAAAAGAAATGGAAGAAGAGAAAAGAATGAGGAGAAGGCAGACAGGTGGATAGTCACTTGAGAAGGACCCACTGAAATTCAGAATCTGCTTCTTGAATTTCTTTAGACGCCTCAGCTATGTCTTGGAAAAGAACTACAGAGGGAGGGGATACACGTGCAGATGTTTTCATTCTTGCAAGATGACAAAAGATATCTTTGAAAACGAAAATGCAAAGGCATCTTGAAATGCTTCGTCCTTCTACCCAGCTGTCCTTGGAATTTGGTCTTCGCATTTATAGTATCATACCGCACCTTAAATTCAAATTTAGCAACATATTCGGGTAGAGCGGGAAAAACTAAGTATGAATGGCATTTGGTTCACTTGGGACATGTGAGACGTGAATACGCGAAACACGCGGCTCGGCCGATTCGGGCGAAACAGGGAGAAGACGCACAAATGCATTTTGGGACATTTGGGACATTTGAAACATGATTCAAGCGCAAGGTTAATACTCAAATAGGTCATTCGGGCGTTATCGGCCGAAAATGGAACAGCTCACACTTTAATGGCTTCGGGACAGTTGGAACAACCAAAGCGCGGTTCGGGTGGATTCGGCCAATATTGGAACAACTTGCACTTTTGGATATCATCATGAAGGGACAACTATGGAATGAAAAATGTATGATAGAAGTACGCGAGAAAACCATGCCTGATTCGAGCCCAAAAATGGAACCAGGTATGATGCATCTAAGCTAGTTTCACTTGGGCACAGCTACAAGGATGCTAAGGAAAATTATCGAGTCTAGCCTTACACCCTCAAATTTCATTTTCTTAAAAGCTCCATTACCTTCAACAAAATTGTTTTATGCATATCCAGAACTATTGTATTCCATAAAAAATTCATTTCAATGAGCCATCTCATAAAATTTCTTACATGCCTTCCATATGTTTCCATATTTTGTAAACATTTCTCATAGAGAAATTACAACTCCTAACACTCCTGGAAATATTCCCATTCCTTGTCCATTATAATTTGAAAGATCCTATTTTAATATAGGATGAAAGAATTGCTAGAGAAAGGTTTCGATGAATTTGGGTTCACCATCTTTCCTACCTATAAGCACCCAACAAAAAATGACTGAGACATGTCCGAAGTGGTTCATTGACCTGACAAGGAGAGAAATCATCAAACAATATGTTTTGGGAGTCAAAAACCACACATTTTACTCTTGGGTTGCCACCAATGCAAAAACATTAAAACTTTACTAAGAATGACATATTTTCTCTCCCAAAACAACATCTGAGGCCCTGGCACAAAACTCTGATATGCATAGGTTTGAAAGAGGTTGAAAACCAACCAATTCTCAAGAGAATTGATGGATTTCCATGGACCTATTCCAAACACATTTTTACGAAATCAGGTGGGACTTAGCAAAGGATGTGGAATGTAGACTCATCCTGCATCACCAATTGCATTTTCTTGAAATTTTCAAGACGATCTTTTATATAAACCCATTTTTGGCATATCCTACATTTTCCATGGTATTACACGAGACTACATTTGGAATAGGATTTTTTTGTGGAAAAAAACTTTAACATCTACCACTTTTATTTGCATAAGGTTTCCAAGGCATTGGTTATGATTCAAGCCATTTTGAGAAGATCCTCCATTTTATCATGTTCTATTCCAGCACAAATAAAATAAAACTGTGCACACAACCACCACATGTTTTATTGTCATGTTGAAGACAACGTTTAGAGTTTCCTCAAATGAGTTTGCATAGCTAAGAGGGTCATCCAACATACAAATGGTTACACTAGTTGGTTTTATCGTCACAGGCCTAATGACATGCTATTGGAAACTATTTAGAGTTCCTTTCAAGGTATCCAACATAGCAAGAAGTATCATCCCCTGTCATTCAAAAATTAACAACCCACGTCCAATATTCTATGTATGGATATGTATGAAATTAAAACAAAAATAAAGTTTCCATGGACACATACCCTCTATAAGACCACATTTGTTTGAAAAAGTGTCAAATTGTCCATACCCCTCCCAATTTTCCACCTTTGCATACATATCTATTTCCACACTCGCAACTTTAATCACTTAAAAATAGAAAACCCCTTTCCATTGTGCAAATGGTGGGTGTCTAAACCCTAATCAAAATCTTGCCATATGTGGCACAGGTAGTAGAGGACGTTAGGAAAGATGTAAATTTTGTCTCTATAGCTTCTAAATGTGTTTGCGTGAAATATTTCCCATGTCACTTCAAACAAGATAATGCCCCAAAAATATAGAAATACTTAATAAAACCTAATTTCCCCTTCCCCCATAATGGGGTCCGTAGTTATTATTATTATTTGGAACACATGATTATGTGTGTGTGTTTGTGTGTGTCTATATGAAGATAAATTTATATGTTTTTTAAAAAATTAGCATCACCGAATGGGAGGAAGTAGTTACAGTACTGAAGGACCCCATGAAGTAAGAATACTGTGTATCAAAGGTATTCAACAACTATGTTATCTTTTGCTTAAAATTTGAGAGGAAAGAAGGACTACCTATGAAGAAATTATTTTCTTAAATACCTTTTATAACCCCATAAACCACACCACTTCTGCAAACACATGTTAGGACCAAGATTTAGTAAATGATGACACACAATAGAAAAGAGAATGAGTTATGTGCCCTTCTCATGTGCCACACAACAAAATCAAAATTATAATGTAGATTAAAAAGGACATAATGACCCTAAGATTCTTGAAACTATAGTAGAAATTAAGTTTTGGAGTGAAGGAGTGAAATATTTCATGCCCCTTATAACTATTCTAAACTGAGTGAAGTATATATGAGAATCTGCCAAAAACTTTTACTTGTTGGTGAAAATTTAAAATAGTGTCGAAAATTTTGATGCAATTGCCCCTTGGGAAGAATCTGCGTGAGAGGGTTAGGACTGTACATATGGTCTTGAAAAAACTACATTTTTTGAACATGTGTAGTTTTTCCTATATTTCATATGCTTGAAGTTATTTCTAAGTACCTCGTACCCTATCTGTACATGTATGTTACATGTTTTCTCAGGAAATAAAAACCATTGAAAATCAATTATCCTTATTAATAAATGGATATGTTTCACCCAACATTCCCACTATTTCCATACAAATTGAACAATACTTACACCTGATCATGTTGAGGAATTATAAACTATGAAATAAACTTGGTCATGGATATTCAACAATTCGCCTCATGTAATATTCAAAATATATCTCTAAAAAATTCACATCCATTCACACTTCTTTTTCGCTTCATGTAATTGATCTAAAAGAGATCACCTTAAATTATATCAAGGTGGGTGACCCTATTATGGGTCACTGTTATCCAAAATTCACCCCTCAAGGTAATTTTGATAACATGCATCAAATTCTTTAGTCCCAAGCAATTATATTGATTCAAGGACAAAAAGTCATGTTTCTAGGGTCCCCTCATATTTTTTCTAACTCCCCTGTCCAAGAAGAAGAGAGCAAGTTCTGAGGAAAAATGTGAAAAAATTGTAAAAAATAAGCTCGGGCAAGAAAAAATCATGAAAAATGGCTAAGTCCTGGTCCTTGCAATAGTCGGGACATGAGGGACATCTGGACGCGAACCGGCCGAAAGGCCGCCAGGTGGTCCATGCCGAGCATTCTGGGACAGGTTCGGGCCAAAGGGACGCGTGGGACGTGGAAATCCGAACTGGCTGAAAAATTTGAAAAATTTGAAAAAATTGACTAACTGTTGAAACAGGCAGTCTGGGACATCTAGGCAAAAAGTATGCGAACCAGCTGGATCAGCTGAAATGAGTCAAGGCAGCCTGGAACAGCTTGGGCCGAAGGTACGCGAAGTACGCGAACCGGCCGGATCGGTCGAAATGAGAACTTTCAGTCCCAGGGACGCGCGGGACAAAAAGGACGCGAACCGGCCGACGGGCGAATCCGGAAAATTCGTCCCAAACAGTCCGAAAGCAAATGGGACATCTGGACTATTTGTCCGCAAACCGGCAGGTTCGGCCGAAATGAGAAATCCACTGGCAAAAGTACGCAGAGGGATGCGTGGGACGCGAAAAGCCGAAGAAAAGCCGCAAACCGACAGAACAAGGAAGCCCAAATCGGCTGATGTAGGAAGATTTTCATCATTGGGACAGCCGGGACAAAGGTATGCGTGGGACGAATTGGCGAAAATTCTGAAAAAGGCCGAAGGCAAAGAAGAAAAGTCAACGTTTGACCCGTGAAACTTCAAACGGCCATAACTTTTGACTCCGAGCTCCGATTTTCACAAAATTGGACTTTCTGGAACGAGCACGACGTCCTCTACGCCATTTATTATTTTTAATGAGGGTAGATATATTTAAATAAGAGAAACATATTCGGCTCCAGTCAGTTAATGCTCATTCCCGTCAAATGACAGAAAACGCCTGCCAGACCCAAAATAGCTGCCCGCACTCAGAAGGCCATAACTTTTGCATTTCTCAATGAAATCACACAAAATTGGTACCATTGGAATCATGGATCCGATCTCGATGCAAAAAAATCAATAAATTTAGGATTTGGTTAGAGATTGATTGATATTTTTAAGAAAACGTGGCTGGGTTCATAACAGTGTTTTATTTGGTGGTTGGGAGTGCAATTAAGAGGCATGGTCATCATTCTTTCTCTGCTGCAGCACATGGGATAGTATGGGGAGCCTTTTGCAAGTAATATATAATCATTTTACTCCATTTAATGCCTCTTACAGGTGGTTGAAGGACAGATTTCAGGATTTCCATTTTCCCTTCTCTTTCTCTTCTCATTTTTTCTATAAATTGGAGTGTTGGGCTCATTGTAAGGAGAGGTAGTTTTTGTAGCAAAGCTCTGCCAAAATTGATTTGTGAAGCCAATGTGTTGCAGGCCCTTGTAGTGGACTCCTTGCATGGTGATCCAGGCCCTTATCTTGTAATAGATTGAACTGTGCATATCAGGAAGCAATAAAATACAAGTTTGTGGATGTATCTTCCCCTGCTGTGTTTTCTTGCATTCTTCTTGCCCCTTTTATCTTTCTACAAGAATATTGTGTCTATTATTATATTCTTGCAGGAATCCATTATCATTGTGTATGTTTGAAATATTGTTGTGAATGCATTTTGCTAGATTATGGAGAACTGTCATCACCTCTTCTAGTGTGCACTTTGCTTCTGTATTTCACACATTTGGAGACTACTCTCACACCCTCCTTTTCTGGTGTATCACCACTTTAGTGTAGGATTTCATTTTATGCATTCTCTCTCCCTGCTCCCTTGGAAATTTGGATTAGAATAGTTAGCTTATCCCCTGCATTAGAGTAGATTGTGGCAGGTAGTTTAGGAGCAAGAACCAGCTTTCTCTGGAGGTCTATCTCAAGTAGCAAGTCCCACAACTTGGAGATAGTACCCATGTTATCCAATCACACTGTGAGTTCAAGTATATGCACTTGTAGGGGTGCTGTGATTTGGTGATAACAATTACTCTTATATTTAAAATTCAAACATAGTGCCGTGTTTATATGAAATCTTCCACAATTCTATACCTTTACTCTTACATCTGTGAAACGACCATCAGTCTATTTGTGGGCTCAAAGAGCACACATATAAGTATAAGATTTCAACTTGTATATTACAACCCCAATCCATTCCTTAATCAGTTCAATAATAGGGAAATAATGATATATGCATTTCTTTTTATACAATAAGGACCAGATTTATACATAATGAAGAATTAGGAATAACATGTTAAAATATGATGCTTTAATTCAGGGACTAAAGTAATTATGTTCAAATGCATACCTTTTTATACAAAAGGAATTGGAATCTTCATAAACAAGGTTTAGTGATTTACATGATAACATGTAACAACTCTTTCCTATACAATTGTTTTATGTAGTATGACAACTAATGCTGCGGTTCACTACTGTGATATTTTATAGAATAATAAATGATCTATAATGAACCAATACACCAAGTGTTTCATGGCATTTTGAATTCAGACACCAAGATTTGGTAACATCCTTTATGCTTCCATGAGCCTTTAAATCAGGTTGGCATGACACAAAGAAAGTACTATGATGAGTTTTATAACGTTTGCTGCAACACACAGGTTTCAGTACATGAAAAAACCAGAAGAGTTGTGATGCAAACATAGTGTCCTACAGGTTTTGGAAAGTCATAAATATGTAACGAACATAGGAAAAAACCTCATGAGTTAAGCATCGAATCTGCAATAAAGTAATTAACATGATCCTTCCACTTTAACCTATGAGTTATGGAAGTTAATATGAGGCTCATATCTAATGTTTTGGGTATTACAAGTAAAAGCACATAAAGTGATAAATTAAACTTTTGGAAATAGTATAGAGATATCAATTAGGATTGTGGACAATTAGTATAGATAAGTTGTTGTGTATTATTCGGCTTCCCTAGATAGACCATCTTGCTTCAAAAAAGTAATGCAGTTAGGAATCGACATTCTCCAAATCCTTTGTATTTTCCCCTCAAGGAAGATTTGAAAGACCAAATCCCAAGAATATGGTTCTCATCTAATTCCAGGAGTGAAGATCAACATCAATTACATGGATTGTTGAGTCTTGTTCATATGATAAATAGAGGTTAAATCAAGGTTATGAACATGATCATTGTAGGCTTGCATATGATTTAAATGATAGACAAATGTCATTGTTATCACGTTTGAGACAAAGGCAATGCTGAAATTCCCAATAGGTTAGACTTTATACGAAGATGTTGCAGCACACAATTGGTAAATAATAGTTTATCAACCTGAAGGTTACTAGATCAAAAAACTTGAGATCAATGTCACCATTTAGAAATTTCTCCCGAATGAAGGTTACATATGTAATTTCAATGCGCTTTTCTTTAATGTTGAAACACCCCATTTTTTGCAAGAGAAATGCAAAACTTTGGTTGTCACAAAATTCAGAAATACTTCCTTTGATGCCCATATGAAGTTCATCCAACAGTATTTTGATCCACATAGCTTCCTTTTGTTTCTTCCATAGAAATTTTATACTCCTTCTTCAGTGGAAGAGATAGATATTGTTGGTTCTTACTACCCAAGTTGATTACACTTGCACCCAACATGAAAACATATCCAGAAGTAGATTTTCTATCCACAATATCAACAACATGGTATTAAAATCAATAACCAAATAAATTTTCATCACCACAAGAAGAATAATATAAACCATGTTGGGTGTACATTTGATATGAGAATTATTTTAATTGACATTTTCCAATGGTCTACATAAAGGATCTTGCATGAAATTAGAAACAATTCCAGCTGCATAGAATATATCAGGCCTAAAATAGTTAAATAAATAAAACTACCAACAAGTTATCTATATAAAGTAGGCTTAAATTTATCAAATAGGTAGATTTTCAATCTAATTTAATACCAACTTCCATAGGAATGGATACATTTTAATAATAAATCATGTTATATATTTGCTACAAGGTTAGTAACATATTGTCATTGAGATGTAATAATATATTTAATTTTGAAATATAACCATGCCTAAAAATGATTCAGGAAACCCAAATAAATCATTTCAAATGTTGTCTTAATTTCTCTTTGATTTTAAGAATTAGTTTTATCACTACTAGTAATCAAGAGATCATCAACATATAAGACAATAATGATAATATGATTTTTTTTTTCAATTTTACAAACAAATCATTATCAGAAAAATTTTTTGAAACAAGTTCTTGAAAGAAACTATTTATCTTATCATGATCTAGGAGCTTGTTTAAGATGATAAAAACATTTTTTATAGATTACATGATCATATAATTCCTTACCATGTTCTTCAAATCCTTTAGGTTGATGCATGCAACATGACATTTCTTCTTTCAAATCACCATTTAAGAAAACATTCTTAACATAGTTGAATCTCCCATCCATGTTGAGTAGTTAGAGATAAAACAATTCTAACAGTGCTAATTTTGACAAAAGGATAAAAGGTTTAAACATAATCTAAACCAATTTTTTGAATAAACCCTAGACAAAAAATAATATTGCCTTGAATTTTATCAATCTTACTAGAAAGTTATACTTGATTTTATATAACCATCTAGATCCTACAATGATTCTTTTAGGAAGAAGAGGGACTATCTTCCCAAGTATTATTCTTTATTAGAGAGTTGTATTCAAATTTCATAGCTTCAATTAATCTTTCATCTAGACTGGATTCTTCAAAATATTGAGGTTTAACCTCATAAAATTTTGATAAGGAATGATAAGAATGTTGAAGTCAAGGTCATCTTTTTTAGATTATTAGGATGAGAGATTAGAAACCATATTTTGAGCCCATTTAGGAATTCTAGATTGAGATATATATATTGTGTAAGAATTTCCCCTCAATATAGACATCATCATATTAGAAGAATGATCACCTCTTGGAAATTAGTTTCCATATTTTCTATAGAAGGATTATCAAAATGAAGAGATTCAGAATAAAGGAAATGTAGAAGAAGGAAGAGAGGAAGTTTCACAAAATGGTTTCTCAAGAACATGAAAATTCCTATTCTTTATGATCACATGTTTGACTGGATCATAAACTATTGATCCTTGTGTTCTGCACCGCCATACCCAACAAAAATGCAAGAGTAGGAGGTAGGATCAAGTTTTATCTTTTAACTTTAGGAATGAGAAGGGAAACAAGACCACCAAATATATTTAAATGATAAATATCAGTTTTTTATTTGGTCCAAACTTATGAGGTGTAGTTTGATGTAAATATTTAGTAGGAACCCTATTTAGAATATGAACAACAATTTTCATGCCCATATAAAGGAATTTAGGCACATTAGAAACATGAAGCATGGTACTAGCCATTTCTATGATTTTTATATTCTTTATTTCAGTTATGCCATTTTGTTGTGAGGAGAATATGGAGTTGTTAATTCCCTTAGAATTCCACAAGACACAAAAACTAATAAAACTTCTTATTAACATATTCACCTCCATTATTAGTTTTGATTCTCTTTATTTTTAAATTAGCCATGTTTTCAACTAAGGTTTAAACTCTTGAAACTTATGTAATAACATCAACTTTTCCTTAATGTAATAAGACCAAGTCATTCTAGAAATTTTATAAATGAAACTAACAACATACAAGGCTCCACCAAGATAAGGGACTTCTAAAGGACATCTTACATCACTATGGATTAACTCAAGCAAGTTAGAGGAATTAGACTCATGATGTTTGTGAAATGGTTCAACATGTTGCTTACCACGCAAGAAACTTTCACAAGATCCATGGTCTGATTTCATCTTAGGGAGACCTATAACAAGGTTAAGGAGAGATATTTCATAGAAATGCTTAGAATTTCACATGCCCAAACCTTTCATGTCATAATCGAACATCATTACAAGAATAAGAAATAAAATATTTAACAACAAATCCTTCAAAGATATACAAACCATTCTTTTAACAACCAGTTGTAATAACTTTACCAAGATCATTTTTCACATACCATTTATTTTTCAATAACACAACTTTAAATTGTCTCTAGTTAATTTAGAAAAAGATAAAAGGTTATTTAAGTTAGGAACAAATAAAACATTTCTAATAGTTTCATTTTCTAACTTAACATTTCCACAACATTTCAAGACCTAATGACAAAATTATCACCTAGATATATATTTTCATGGCATTCCACAACATTAGAAAAAATATCGTGAATATATGTCATATTCCTAGAAGCACCACTATCTAGGATCCATTCATTTTCATTAGAATATGAAAGAGTAGTATAAAGAGCAATAGTTTGCTCAATATTATTAGCTTGGTTTTTAGCATGATTCTTATTTTCATTGTTGAATATATTATTTTTAGTATTATTAAGAACCTTATTAATATTAGAATAACAATCAACAGTTTGATGTCCAATTCTACCACATTTTGTACATGATTCATTAAACTTGACCTTAAACCTTTGATTATTCCTAGGTTTAAACTTATATTTAAAGTTTGATTACTTATTATAATTAGTTTTATTCTTAATTCCAAATGAATTCTAATTTTAGGAGAATAATTCCCGAGAGACATTCTCTTTTGAGTCAAATTTTTCCATGAATCTTTCTTCCTAAATGAGAATAGATTATAGAGTATCCAAATTAGGTAAATGAGATTTATATTTATATTTTTAATTCAAAATAAAAATGTAGTTTTTTAAATTTTCATGAATATTAGTATGAATAATAAAGTATTACAACTTGATATTGAAATAATACATAATTGTATCCATTTAATTGATCCTTAATGTTCTTAGTTTTAGCTAAGTAATTAACTATCTTTTAATCTCCTTTCATTGGAGTTATAAAAAATTCCATGATTAGTTTAACTATCTTAAAGAGGAAGTTACCTTAATGCATAGTTTTTAATTGATTCCAAGCATCAAATGGAGACTCTATGTGTCCTACGTGCAACAAAAAATCATCTTTGATTCTTTAAAATAAAATGGACATGGCCTCTTAGGATTTTTAGGAGAATATACTCAAGTTTTTAGAGGTATCTTATATCCCAGTGGGTCATTTTTCATCACCTCCGACTAAATCCCATAACTTCAAGGCAATAAAGATGGATTTAAGCCTTATTCTCCATATACTATAATTATAACCATTTAAATTATGATATTTATCCATGGAAAATTTAGATGAATTAACCATATTTTATACAAACATAGCAAATATGAAAAAATAGAGTTATGCAGGTTTTAACAATTGCAGTTATCTGCAAGTAGAAGAAAAATAACTTATGCATATTTAAACAACGGAAAACCCCTTTTTAAAAAAATTACAACTTTAATAAACACACTTCAAATAGGTATATGAACTAATAAGGGATTCCGAAAAACACTCATCACAAGCCCCAAGAGTCTGCAAGGTAATAAATAATAAGTCATATAATTTTCAAATTTTGAAAATCCATGAAACAAGGAAATAATGTTCTTTGGGTTTTGCAATTTTAGTGTTCCGCAGAATGCTAAGGAAGAATCTACAGAAAAAAGGAATACTAAAAAGAAAAGAAGGATATCTATGAGAGACTGAAAGTTCATGAAATAAAGCACACCAACTACGAGAAAAAGGATGTCCATGGAAAAATTAAAATAAACTGTGAGACAAGGGAAGTCCACGGGACAATGAATAAAGTTGGGAGAAAAATAAGCCCAGAAAACAAAGATAATGCAAGCACCATAACAAGGGAATCTACATAACAAGAAAATGCAAGACGTGGAAAAAATAAATCCACACAATAAGAAAATGTAAGCCATGGAGCAAAGAAATCCATGGAATAAGAAAATGCAAGCTACAAACCAAACGAATCGATCCGCGGGATAAAGGAAAAGATACACAGAATAAGGAAAATAGAATTTTAAGGGTTTTAGATATTTCAAGGTTCTATGGAAAGATAAACCACTTGGTGAGTAGGGGAATATTGTTGTTGCAAATAGTACTCATTTTGGTGAGTAAGGGAAAAGTGATACTAGTGTTATGTTGATTGAGAGTACTATATATATGTCAGGTTCACCAAAATGTTTACACCCTTATTATTTTATGAAAAATATAATAATTATTTAATTAAGTACACTAAAGGATGTAAAGGGGAGATACAATAGGTTATTTTGATTAACTAACTTCCAAAATTAATTATGTAATATCAAAACAACACATTAATACTTGCATCTAATCTATGAAACTATATACGAGATTAAAAAAATAAGAGGATGAGTGCTCTTAGTTGTTTACAGATGGATATTGGATGTTTCAGGAGTGTACACTATGGAAGTTCATGGAGATCTAAGTCAGGTGATACTTCATTCTCATAAATGTGACTAGAAACTAACCTATGGTAGGACTATACAAATCTGCCAAGACTGTCTATACGATGTTGATCATATTGTACAATCTTGGATCTACTTGGATTCTATCTCTATGACTTTCTAGGATTATTTACTACTTAACAATTTATGTCATATCAAACCCTAGTTTTTGGTCATGCCACAAAGCTCTCTGAACATTGTAAAAAATATTTCAAACCCTAATCATGGATGGGAAACCTTACAAAACAAATATTAGCTAGGTTGTGTGTACCCCCGTGGATTACCAGTGTTGGTAGTACTCTAAAGAGGCCTCAAAAATACACTTTGTTCTCCACCTAACATGTGATATATAAATGAATGCCACTAGATTTAGACAATTGAGAACTCCTTGAAAATGATTGAATTGATTTTGGATCTTACTAAAATACTTGGATAAGGGATATTTGAGTGCTTGCAAAATGAGAGAGAATGATTCCTTTGAACCTCGTAAGAAGTTTCATACCTGTATATGTGGTTACTGTACCTAATAAATGTGCATGACCATTTTGCGAGTATTTAGGAAGGTTTGTGTTTCCTTTTGCATGTGTTAGAAGATGAGGGTATCAATGTAGTGCTATATGATTTCCATAGTTCTTGCAAATGAGGTAGTGTTAATCTTACTTATATAAGGGTTATGAAGGTGAATTATGTAATGGAAAGGATGATCTCAGGTGGAGAGTAAAAGATCCATCAAGATAATATGGAAGATAAAAAATACAAGATAGAGGATATGTCTAGTTTGAAATTGTATAGGTTGGCCAGGACCTGAATATCAAAAATTTGACCAAACCGTATGGTTTTACGACCAGGATGAGGGATGAAACAATGCTAAATGAGATTTATGTCATCCTATAAAGATGAGTTAGTATATGGATTTTATGCATTTTATTCTGTCAAAATTTGACAACATGTTAGTGTGTAGGGATAAAAATCCATAGACAAGAAAACCTAGAATGTATACTAAGCGAAAATAGAAAGGTTGTGTTTATCTTAGCAAGAATACATTTTAAAAACCAGCAGTGTGAAAGAGTAAATTACCAAATTTGAGTGTCTACATATACCTAAGTAAGCCCATAATTGAGGACTCTAAAGATTTGGTAGAAATGTTTGGTAAAAATCCTATTCTTGAGAATCTTATAACCAATGATTCTAATATAAGCCTCTAAATATCAACAATACAAACTCCCAAATGTTTAAGAGCTTAAGAGTAGTTAGTAGAGCACAAAAAAATTGATATATGATGATGATTTTGTATGTTAAATCCACTTAAATGGTGATCATATGTAAATTCATTCCTATTCAGTATAGTTCCTTATAGTTGATGGCATTGATTATGGTTGATGTAGTCAGTGATGAGGAGATAAAACCAAATGGTATTTTTATACATATATTTTTCACAATTACCAATTGTTTCTTTTCACAAGAACTATTAGTGCATTGGATTACCTAGAGCAATGTTCTCAAGGATATTACAAAGAGTGGGGCATAAAAAGAAATAGTACCGTTGAGCTAATTGGAAGTAGTACTTATGGATTTTATGTATAACCCATGTTATAACACCTTAGATACCTTTTATACCCTCAAAACCATTATTTTATAGTCTCCATACAACATCTCCTCACTATCCTCCTACGGTCACCTCCATATCTACTTACTTCATCTTTTATACCTCTATGATATTGCATTTTGACAACTCTATAGCCTTCTTCCATCATCTGAGACTTCCTTCTAGGACTCCATGATGACATATTACCTTGAGTTGATGACTTCGACCATAGTTAATTCCATATTGATTTTTATTTCAAATTTTAAACTACATCAACCATGGTCAATGCCATTGGCCAAAAGAAAATTTAATTGTCAATCATAATAATTATATATACGTGGTATTTGAGTGTGTATATGTTAGAAAAGAATAGACACAAATGTAAGTTAGAAACCAAAAACTAAATTGATTTCTAATCTAATCCTTTCAAACAATACCTCAGATTGAGAAAGAGATGGAAAGGGGGAGATAATCAATACATGAACTTACCATGAAGATGAAATGCTTCTCCTTTGTTATGTTGGATTTTCTCATAGATTGTGTTTCTTTTTTAGATTTTATGGACACACTTGGGCAACACCTCCCCTTGATTTTTTATTGTCTTGATTGATGAAGGATGATGGATTAATTGAAGATTGTGGATGATTGAATAAAATGGAAGAGATTGGTTATGGATTCTTCCCTCTTACTCTTATGGAGGAGGAGAGATAAATTTATATTTTTTAGGAGAGGAAATGGAGGGCGAGGATTGATCCAAGTGGGATGAGGATCAAATGTTGGAAATTGAGGAGAGTATTGGATGATTATAGAAAGGATAATTCTAGAATTTGAATTTAAAATTCCATGGAGGGAAGAAGGTTCCATTGAATTTAAAATTCAATGGAAGGAGAAGAAGTTTGAGAGGCTTCTAGAAATAGAAGCCTCTAGATTTTTAGGTGGACGATATTATTATTTTAGGATTAAATTGATTAAAATATGATTAGGGATGCGATTACATGGAGATAGGTGTAGGGTAGGTGTAGAATAGGTGGGTAGGTAGGTGTATGAATATTAAATTCCTAGAAAATTATAATAAGGATTTAAGTGGGATAATTAGATATAATAATGAATTAAAGATATTAATAATGGGATATTAGATAAATTATGAACTTATTTAGGATAAATGGTTTTATGTGTTTATTTTATAGGAAATGGATTAATTACATAATGGTGATTTTAGGATATTTGTAGGAAAAATTAATTGGAATTAATTATGTCAACATTTTAGATGTCTACATTTTGCCCCTCTTTGAATGGTTATTGCGTAGAAATGACCATTCAAATAATATGAAGATACAATGTTAGGATGGTGATATTGTGTTCCCTCAAGGGGTTAGGTAAGGAGGAACAAGTCTAGTAACCACTTGAAAAGAGGAGAGGCCAAAGTTGGTAGATGAGAGAGGATTAAAGGATGAAAAGATTGAAGATTATATGAGAGGAGAGAGGATGAGAGGATTAGAAGATGGATTGAAGGGGTTGGATTATAGGATTCCCCAGTCAAGGGGTTAAGATTAAGGATATTTTATTTGAGGAGTAGAGAATAGAAGGATTGTTGATGATGATGCATGATTAGAGAATTAGAAGATATGAGAGAGGATTAGAGAAGTAGGAGATTATAGGATTAGAGGATTAGGAGATATTGGATTTTGGAGTAGAGGATTACCTAGTCAATGATGTATGGTAAGGGAAAAGATTTAGGATTGGTGGATTAGAGGATTCCATAGTCAAGGGGTTAGGTTGGAATATTTGGGATTTAGATTTGAGGATGCTAGATTTGATGATGTTAGATGTGATGACGTGGGAGTTTGGGATTTTACATTTTTGATTGATTGGATAGGAAGATAGGGTATAAGATGTTGGATTTGAAGGATTAGAAGATTGAGGATGTTTAGATGAGAGAATAAGGATTGGTTTTTGGATCAATTTGGATGATAGGACATTAAGGAGGAGAGGATTGGGATGATTATTGAGGATGAGAAATAATGTTTTAGTTTGACTGAGAAGAGGATGTTAGAAGATGTTTTGTCCCAACCAAGGGGCAAGGATTTTGGATGTTGGATGCAAGAGAATAAGATTAGATAGGAGGATGAGGAGGTTAGATAGTTAGTTTGGATGATAGAATGGGGTGTGCTACCATAAAGTACACATTGTTATCATCATTAGCAATGTGATTGATGTGGCATAGAGAAAAATGCATCAAGGTATAAATACCATGATGATAGATTTTCCAAATTCCCTTGTCCTCATATCATTGGATAGATTAATAAAAAATATGGTCACTATATCATTAGACCATGATAAAGAAAACAAAACAAATGGGGCCTCATATCATTGGCCAAAAATTTAAATACATACAAACAAGCAAACATAAACAAGAAAAAAAAAACACACATTACATTTTTGTATTATTATTATTATTAATTTTGGTGTAATTTTGTGATCTTTTTATGGATTTTTTTAATGTTTATATTTTTATATTTTTAATTTTGGATGTTTAGATTTGAAATTTTAGATTCGGGATGGGGGAATGGTTGATATTAGGTAAGATAAAAGGATTTAGGATGGAATAGATCATGGGGAGATGGGAAGGGATGTAAGGTGGGATGAGAATTTATCATATAATTCCCAAAGAATGTTTGGGCAGGATGAAAGGGAAGGATTGAGGCAAATTGGATAGGTTGGATAGGATAGGGATGGGTTGATAAGTTAGGATTAGATGGGATAGATGTAGTGTTCCCCCAAGTGTAAAATAGGGTGACATGTTTGGATGGATGAATGGGTTTTGATTTTCCCCCAGTGTAGGGTAGGATGGGAAGTAAGGGATATCTAAAATGGATGATGTGCCCACTAGATGATAGTAAGGATTCCCCGAGTCATGATGTTGAGAGTTTAAAAGGGACATGATAAGGATTGGATTAAAAGGAAAGGATCATTATATGCCCATGGATGTTCGATCCAAGGGAAAAAGGATGTGGATGTGATGGATGGAAGGAAAATAACATCAATGTTGAACAAAAGATGATCCTAATGACACATGGTGTAAGGAAAGAGGTGGACTAAAATTAAAGTTTGAAAAAGGTATAAATAATACATGGAAACATGCAAGCCCTATGTCTCTATGAGATCAAAGTGTGTGTTATTATGATGGCTAACTATCACTTGACGTGAAGACTTAATGGGTAGCATGTGAAGATAAACTAGCCAATTTATATGGAGTGATTAAGTTAAATAGGTGAATGAAGGGTGGATGGAATTCTAAGTTATGCATTGCTCCACTGCTAGCCAGGTTTCCATATCCCTGATGGATATGCATTTGATTCTTATCACAACATTTCTCTACTACCAGCCATGCATCCATAACCCTGATAGAGATGCTAGAAACACCCCTAGAGAGAGTCTTGAAGTGGATTTTATTTTATATTTTTTATTTTTGATATTATTTTTTACTTTTTGATATTTGGATTTTTTTGCATAAAGAGGTTACAATCTCTTGAGAAATATCAAGGGGTTAGGAATCAATGGTGGCTTGATGAGGGGATGGAAATTGAGTGTGGAGATGAAATTGTCTAGAGTGTCAAAAGATACACCCAAGGGTATTCACCACAATTTGATTAAGTGTTTGAAAGTGTGTTGATCTCTAGGAGGATAATTGTGGCTGAATGTTGGAGGTTATGATAGACCAAAGTCACATGGTTTTAGTAGGTACTATTGTCTTACACCATGTGTGAGTAAACTGATCAAGTGTTCAAATGAATAGATTAGAAGAGGATATGAACATATTTGATTGTAAGAATTGATTAGATGCAAAGGTATTTGGATTTTGGATGGAAGGAGGATGAGTGGGAAGGAAAGAATATTCATGCGCATGTGACAAATTATGTACTCAATCTAGTTTTAGGTGTTTGGTATTTGTAGGAGGGTTAAATGATTTGTGATTGGGTTGAGTGGTGTGGATGGTAGGATAAAAAAAAAGGAGTGGTAAAAATGAGTGGTGATGGAGTAGTGGGAGGGACATTGTTAGTGCTAGGTTTATATCCTAAGTCTACATGACATAGATTGTTCATGGATGCCTAGGACTTTGTATCGATGTTTGATATTAGAAAACATATTTTTGGCTATAGGATATGGATTGGATGGGGAACACGATGCCATGTGGTCATAATGAGACTAACTGGGGGGTTGTATTTTTTTCATCCACTAAGAGGCCGGACTTAACAAAGGATGGGAGGTGAGATTTGTGTTGGTTTTTGGTTGGTGAGGGATGTTTGGATGTATGATGAGATTTGGATGACTGATGATGTTTGTATGTCGAGTTGTATTTTTGGATGGTAGATGATGGTTAGGGAGAGGATTAGAATGGAAATATGGTGGATAAAGAGGTACAAGGACAAAATTTGCTTGGTTAATGAGGTTTTAGACATAAAACCTAAATTACATGCAACGATTAGTCGAATGTCCATGGGTTTAAAGGAAGTCACAATAATAGTGTTCCTGATTCCAAGATGCTTTGGGAAGGTTTTGATTGCATGATTTGATTGGGGGATGAATGATCATGTTGAAGGTTTTTAGACGATGGAAGATGGTGGTCAAGGATTATCCTAAAGGAGTGAAGTTGTTTGGGTTAAATGGATTTGGGGGAGTATTAAATAAAGGTTTGAGATTGGGTGGATTATAATATGTTTTGGTTAATTTAGATTTATGAGTTGGATTATATTATTATGGCTTAGAAGATAAAGGGGATTAGGCTTGCGGGCTGAAGTTGATTTGGTTGATATTAGATTGATTGGAGTATGTGGTTTTGAGGTAGATGATCTTTGCTTAGGATTAGATTGTTTATGATTAGTAGATGTAGGTGAAGGGGATGTGTATGATATGGTGGTCATGTTATATTTGGGTGAATTTAGGGATGAAGGATATTTCAGAGATGGGAATGATGTAGGAACCACATTAGATTTGGTTGATTAAGGGGATGAAGTAGATTAAGGTGGCATAATATCCTCATTAGATTGAGTAGGAGATGGGGTGGAGAGAGGATTGGTAATAGATATGTTAGGTTTAGGATTCGATAACTTAGGAGTCACATTAAATGTTATAGGATTAGGGGAAGGTGGATTTGAAATAAGATTAGAGGATAGGATAGTGTTAGGTTTAGGCGATGAGGGGTAAGAGAGGATTGGATTTGGATGAAGAGGATGAGGGTAGTGTAGGAGCCACATTAAATGGTTTTTATATTTGGGGGTAGAAGGGGATAAGGGTCCAATAGGAGTCATGATGGATAATATATTTTTTGATAGGATTGGGCATAGGTGATGGAGAGGATGAAATAGGATCAGAGGCTTGTAGACACCCATAATTACGCCTAAGCAATTTAAATACTTAAATTATACATTAAAGTGCGTAATTTTCCCCTTTCTCACAAATTCACGACTTATCGTCCAAAAGTGCTCATATTCCGCGTGTGTCATAATCAATTACCAATCACGTAGTTTGATTAAGTGCCTGTCTAGCTAACAACCTTAATTAATGACCGTCATTAATTAATCACCTCCTCTATCTAGATTAATTAATTATTATTCATAATTAGTTTCCCCTTCATTTATTAGTAAATCAAGTTTAGTTGATTTAGTCCCCTTCTATAGCCTAAAATCGTACTAATTTCCTCTAATTAGCTTCTTCAGCTTACATCTACCTATTAGTTAATCAACTTGATAATAAAACACCCCCTAACCCCATGACTTTCTAAGCAAAATTAACCTGCTAAAGTAAGGTTACCTTTTAATAAAGCAACCTTATCCATTCATAATCATGTTTTACCTTTATCCATGTTCATGAGAATGTGTTGAATCCTTTACCTTTGTGCTATATAAAGAGACATCCTCTACCTTTAACCTTACACCTAAACTTCTTAAGGAGAGGAGAAAATGCAAGCATATAGAAAAGAGACGGTAAGACTTACCTTTTGGTTACTTGAGAGGAACAATTGTTAAGAGCTAAAGCTTCTTATTCTTGAATTCTTTAAGGATCAAACAAAGAATTGTGGTTTTTTGCATCGAAGCTAAATAGGTCCATTCATTTCTTGTTGATCTCGGAGAGTAGAGATGTTAAAATAGCATGCATAGTTTTTGATTAATGTTTTTCAAAGTTATAAATAGTTAGACTTGCTTAGTTCTCTATATTGATGGTGTTAGTGCTTTGTTTTTGCTAAAATTGCGACTATTTTAGTGGGTTATAGTTCTTGCTTTCATTGATTTATCATAAGAAAGAAACTTATACATGCACACATTTGGCATGCCCGTGGGACTTACTTCCATTTTTCCTTTGCACTTAATTTCAAAGTGTTGTAGTACGTTCATTTTTTTGTTATAAACCTCTTTATAATGTTGATATAACTTGTTTATCTTAACTTTTTTTGTGAGTTGCATGTGTAAAGTCTTCCTTATAGGTTAATAAGGGGTTGAAGTGCTGTGCAAAATTACAATTGATGGGAGAAAATTTCAAGATTTCACCAGTTTTCATTTAGAGCTTACGTTTTTCCAACATTTCTGCATCTCGTTTTGTCAATTTCTTGAAAATTTTAAATTCTTGAGCATGTGTAAATTAGGTTGATAGTGCTAAGCTGTTATTACATATTATGTGGGGGGTTGCGTGTCAAAATTTAATCTTGGTGACAAAATTTCAAGATTCATCATGTTTTCATTTTTAGAGTTTACCTTTTCATCATTCTACCATGCTAGTTTTGTCAATTTCTTCAAATTTTAAATTCTTGGAGCATGTATGTTAATGTTGATAGCGTTAATCTTCTATTCATATTAATTTGATGGGTTTTTGTCATAAATTGAATATTGGTAGGAAAAAAAATTGACCATTTTGTCGACTTCAGCGACTTTATTTTGACAATTTTGTGAGTACATTGCAAGTGAACCCCGTGAGCATAACGAGCATTATGCGGAACCATTTCCAAAGGCATAACTTTGTCCCGAACTCACAATTAATACTTTTTTTTTTTCTGCGTTGGAAAGGATGAAGTTAACTATGCCCCCAATATGAAAAAATTAAATTTGGGATTTATGACTTACAAAAAATGTAGGTTTTAGGTTAGGGTCTAGAAAAGGGTTGACGTCCTCTTCACTCAACCAGGAACATAACCCCCTTTGGCATACACCTTAAGATACAAAAATGGGGGTGGTTCCAGGAACCCAAAGTTGTCCACACAAGAGGGAACCTTGTGGATGAAAAAGGAAGTGATCCGAACACCTATTTTACTAGTAAACCTTTGTGAGATAGCATTACAAATTGTCATATGCGACCCTTTTAAGTACAAATTGGCACATGTTATGACCCAATGGATTGAAGGGGGAAGGAGCGAGGAAGAGGGAAAAATTCGAAAAGATAATCCCAAACTAGGCAGTGTAGCTTTTTGGTAAATCATCCCACTCATGGATAATTTTGTAACACTTAGAGTGAAGGGAGAACCACTGGAAAATACGTTGCTAGGAGCGCACTATGGACTTATTCTTAAAACAATGTTGAGTTGTGTGGAGCATCTTTGCACACGAAACATGTGATGTGTTACTTTCACTTAGTTTTTCATTACCCTAAGTAAGACAAAACTATAACGAAGTGAAGCCAACATTTTCCCCTTTTTCCTCTTTTATGCCTTACATTATTTTGACACTGTTGATCAAAAGAAGGGTGATTACTTTTGTTACCAATGGGCGGTTTCCACTTTTATGGCTGTTTAGCCATCCTGTTTTGTTTTGGGTTCGTTTTAAAGTCTGAGTGTACAGAGGTATTTGTGCGTCATTGGTAGCCATTGTGATCTGATACCCATGGCAAGGTTGTCATTGAGTTAGCGTGGTTCATCACCAACAAACTTCCTTAGAAGAGTTAAGCTTTTGGTATGTATCACTACAATTCGATATTTACGTCTTTGTTTTGAAACTCGACATAAATACCTATATTGTACGGTTAACGTTGCACAAATTTTTAACTATTCTAGCTATACTTTGAGATTAGTTTAGTTCTAGTACTACCTTGGATTCAAAGAGTGTTATGCATACATTTGGGTGTGTTTAGCAAATAAACACCTTGATATCAATACTTACTTTCTCGCAAAGGGGTAACATATCTTGGTGATATTGTTATGTCATTCACGAATTGAAGGGCCTTTTGAGATATAGGTCTTAATCGAGTTTGAGCCCATTTCTCATATATCTTGAGTGGAGATCACATTGAATTCTAGTATTTACTTCGTTTTGTTCATTTCCTTGAACTTGGCATAAGTGAACAACATTTGTGATCACTTGTGACGTAACTACTTTTGACATAATCGAGGACGTACTTATTAAGAAAGTTTAATAGCAAAACACTTGTATCATGGTTGATTTTATCACTCTAGCCACATTGGTATTCTCACCATTTTGAATTATCCATACTCTTAACAATACATCTTACATTTTCACTTGGTGGATCATTAAGTGTTACGCAACATTTACAACTTACCTAGTGAAACTATCATGAAAACATTGGGCTCTAAACAAATCTAGGGTTAAAGAAAAAACATACAGGAGGAACAAAAGGCACAAGCTTGGGAACCCTCTCCCACACGGGTCAACCCCTTCATTAGGACAAGCCCTCGGACCACATTTGCAGGAAAAGGAAACCGAAGAGAGGGTTGAATCAAGTGGAAATGAAATTAGAATCACCACATGCAGACTTTGATTTGACCCCACTTACTAGATGAGTTTCTCTTAGAGAAAAATATTAGAGTGTTGGCAGGGTAAGGAATTAGGGGTCAATTTCCTCACCGAGATATGAAACTAATATTTACATACAAATGACACTTCTAAGGAAGAAAACGCCCCCTTATCATAGGGAAAGATATTTTAACATGCAGGAATGCTTCCACTTCTTATGTAGAAAATGATAAAGTGGTAGGGCATAGAATAAGCCCGCTCGCAAATGCTACAAAGAAATAGGATAGAACAGAGATAGGGTAGAACCTCATAGTACAAGTGGAGGAACTTTAGAATACGACAGAACAAAACACAACAAAAAAACCAAAACAACAAAAACAAAAAAAAAAAAGACCAACCATTTGGTGGGGGGTGTTGTTGGGTGATGTTGGGGTGTGGGGTGTGTCGCCTAAACCCAGCCCACAATCCAACAACAAATTCGTAATCTAAGCCAAAAACCTAGCTTTTCTCTTTCTTCCATTACAGAACGATGCAAACCAGACTTCAAGTGGGGCCTAAGGTTAAGATCAATGAATCCATCTGGAAAAATAAGAGAAGAAGACATAGGTATCATCCATTTACATCCCCACTCTCCCACTCAAGAACAATTGCTCACACAGGAATCATCTATGAAAGCGATGCTTGTGAGCTTACAAGAGAGTACAATATAGGGAGATAGGAATATCGATATGAAGAATTAATGCCCAATCCTTTTGACAAGACTAATTAACCCTTCAACACTCTTTCCAAAGAAATTTTGATATCCAATTTCCCCGATAATACAAAGGAAAGGGGACCCAAGGGATGATATTAAAGATTTCTTACATGGCCTGTCAAAAGAGTGTCCTTAATATGATAATTACCTCATCAAAAGCTTTTTGTTTTTTCGGAAGAGACCGTAGTCAAGAATTGAATGGTTTACACGCTTTACCACGGGAATCAATTTTCACACCGGCCAGAATTGGTAGAAAGATTCATGCATCAACTTTCATATAACATACCGAGTGATGTCACCATGGTAGAATTATTGGAACCAACAATACCCAAATGGACTTCACTAGCTCCTCCAATGTGGATGGGGATGCTATTGCTTCCCCTGTGCTTTCCCTAAAAGCAGCTATTCAGTTTTTCCTCCCAAGCTCAACCCGATCTACCTTCCCATCTCAAATGCATTGTGTCTGTCTTTTGAGGAGGTTATAGAGAAAGGATTTCGATAGAAAAGGTCTCATTGCACAAGGCACCTCAAAACCCAACTAAAGACAACCAAAGTGTCAAACTCTACGGAAAAGCCAAAGATCTTTAACAAAGAACAAAAATGTAGTGGGAGATGGAATCAATGAATTGCAAAAAACGTGTTCAAAGGTCCAAATGGTCCAACCGTTTAAACTGACTACATACGGGCCAATTCAACCACCACCAAATTGAAGAACATTCACCTCTCTCAATGAACTGTTGTCGGTCCATAGTAAAACAGTAAGATGTGGCCCACGTGATGACTATCCTAACGATGCCAACGTTTTGACGACAATTCTCCAGAACCTTCATGTTATAAAGGAGAAGAATATTGTGAAATTATCAGTTAAAGGTCATAACATATAAAATTGTTGTGTCTTTGCCACATATTCAGGACCTCATTGACAACGGATGAATCGAGGTGGATAACCCTAGCAAAACGTAAACCAACGAGAATGGGATTTATAAGTGTAATCTAGGAAAAATACAATACTAACAAGAAGTACACTACAATAATCAGACCTCCTCCTTTGCGTCCTCGGCAACTCAAATGGGCTAAGAAACGATTAAGCCCTGATTTGGATATGTAATGCGTTTTTCTTTAAGATGAGCACGACCTTCCTTCCTGCAACACCGATATTCTTACTTTGCACTAGATGGAAGAAGGATTATGAGGCTATTGACATTAGGACAAGGAAAAAGATGTTCTTTGCTCTCAAAGGATGCAAGACTTAATATGGCATGAAGTTTTTCTCCGTGTGGTTTAAATGGGAGGGTAGATTGTTTTAATCGCCTGAGAGAGTGATTAGCTTTAGATTAATTTAGTACTCATGGTTTGAAATGTGGGCAAGATTAAGTGAGTGGTTTTGAAATGTTTGGCAAGATTATGTGCT
>JAHRHJ020000448.1:0-71730 GCA_019776745.2 Taxus chinensis | reverse complement strand
TCACCTTCGCCCCCCTCACCTCTACCAAATGCCTCGTCCACTTCTATTAACTTAGCCAAATCTTCCCCTACGCTTGGAACCTTACCCATACCCAGTCTAACACACCCGCCTAAGCGACTAGATTTGTCCAAGAATAAAGCCGCCCCACCACCTAGGAGACACACTCAACCCGTGCCTCTATCACAATCAAAACCATCATCGTCATACCTACCTTCCATATTAGGACCTCATCCTTCCACCTTGCACCAATATATCATACCTCCTGCGTTTTCTTCAAAACGATCTACGCCTTCTGCACCCATACAGGGATCAAAGGGTATATCAACATTATCACCCCACGTATCCTGTCCACCCATCAACCCTAAACAAACTCCATCATCAAAGGATTTATTTTCTGTCACTCCCCTTTCTCTGTGGTTGTTTCCTGCTACCATGTCATCTGTAGCCTCATCATCTAACCAGCCAAACGTAGCTCATGCGCCAAAGAAACCACGTTTAGTGAAAAACACATATCAACACCCCTCGGTTAAACCACCACCCATATGAACTAACCACACCCAAATATTACCAAAACCCGCGCAATCAATACCCTCATCCTCTTCTGATTTTGACCCACTCAAAGGATCTTATGCCAAAATCCTTGCTATGTTAGTAGATAATGCAACCATTTCCCTACCCCCACTTAGACCTTATGACCCGTCTAAACCTCGACCTATAGGTTATGATGAGTCTAAGATCTGTGCTTATCACCGCACACCAGGACATGATGTGGAGGGATGCAAGGCTTTAAAAACCATCCTTCGTCAATCACCTCTCCCAGATAGAAAGGTTAAGAAAGACAACTTACGAAGGGAGAGACCTTTAGCTTCAATTCCCTCTCCTATACCATCTATCCCCGCCTCACCACGATCTATCATTATTACAACCCCACCTCTTGAAGACCATAATTTATCCCAACCATCTTCCTCATCTCAGGTTTACGAGATTAATATGATTAGTGTTGCTACTCGAGCGCAGAAAAACAATGAGAAAGCGAAAGAAAGCACACCTGTGTCCTCTCTTTCTCCATCTAGCATCCCAATTGCACCACCACCCAAAGTGGTTATTCGTGGACCCGCTTACCCCGTCTCTAATGGAGTTGCCCATCGAGCCATGATCAAACAGCTTCACCAATCACCTGTCAAAATGACACTATATGATCTCATTCAGACTTCTGAATCTCATCGACAAGCTCTCGTTGAAATTCTTCAGGGGATCGAGGTCTTACCTAATGAAGGCACCTACCTGTTCCCTCCATTCTAACACCCAATCACGTTTGCCCTCTCTCACCAAACAACCACCCACCGCCCCAACCACTTCTGTCTCTGTACCACAAGCTGCTGCAGTCAATTTCTCTAAAGATGAAATTGTCAATTTTGTACAGAATATCCGACCCGCCCTGTTCCCCCCCCCCCCCCCCCCCCCCCCCCCCCACTCAGCTTAACGTCCGGGACATTCATGTACGTCGTGTTATGATTGACGGTGGTGCTATCCTAAACATCATCTCTTAAAAGCTTTTCAACAAATGAATATCCCTTCTAGCTACATGTGTGCCAACCCCATCATGTTGCGGTCATTCAATGACGCTATTACCTCTACCTTAGGCACCGTGATCCTCAACATTCAGGTAGGACCACGTACTTTATCCGAACTCTTCTATGTCCTTGAGGGAGAGTTCCAATATAATATATTGTTGGGTCATCCTTGGATCCGGGCCATGGGATGTGTTCCCTCAACATTACATAGATGCATAAAATTTGAGTACGAGGGGAAGTCCTACACCATAAAAGCTGATCCTCCCCCCCTTTAAAACCTGCAATATGTTATACCGCCCAAATGATGTGCTGGTACCAATCCAGACACCCGTTCATTCAACCCAACCATCTTCTTTAACTATGTACCTCAACCATCCACCTCAACCGCGCCTACGCCTTCGACTGAATGAAACCACTGTCGCAAAAACCACTTCCCTTCCCGCAGCTAACATCCCAACCGCTGACCCCTTAGTAGATGTTTTTTCAATGCCTTACGCTAGGGGAGTATCGCCTATATAACGTTAGTTCTTTCCCATACCCCACAGGAGTACAGACAGGTACATGCACATGCCAAACTACGACCATCGCGTGGGGGAGGTAATCTCCTACAGACCACCCCACTACCGCACTAACCTAACGTATGGGGGTGTTGACGCATCCTCCGTTACCCCTGAACCTCCTCTTGGTGTGGTTCCCTTCCAATCTGATTTTCAGTGCCTTGACAAATCGTCGCATTGCCCTCAGCTTCTTGACTCGCTGTGCTTGGAAAGGCTTTGGTTTTGGTCTTTATAAACAAGGCCGACATACACTCATCCCCATCACCACACGCAAACATAATGATCGCAGTGGTCTCGGTTTTCCTGAAACACCTACACAGGAAACACCTCGTGTCAGTTGTCTTCTGGAAGAAGATGATGTCACCCCTACCAAACCATCATCACCCCACTTTGCCATCATCACCCACAGAATCTATAGACCCTGAATCCATCCCTCCTATCTTTTTTTTTTCATAAATGCTATCTTCATAGGTCCTCTCACTTATCAACGCGATAATGAGGACCCATTTTCTCTTCCCCTTCTGTATCCAGACATGATCGAAGAGGATTCACCTTTGATTAATGTTGTTGAGTGTCAGGATGACGACTCCATCCACACTTACCTTGGCGCGGATGATTCTTATATTCAACGAGCCTTACCATCTAAAACCCAAACCATGCTGAACGAATCTACAATAGAAATCAACATCCACACGGAGGAGGATCCTCACATTGTGAAGATCGGACAATCCCTTAAAGCATCAGAACAAGTCGCCTTTACTACTTTCCTCCGTGCTCACACCCAAGCTTTCGCGTGGTCTTACGCTGACATGCCAGGAATTGATCCTGACCATTGCTGTCCATAACATCACTCTGAAACCCCGATTCCAAAGCCAATTCAAACAAAAATTGAGAAAAATGCATCCACGCATTGCCCTCTTGGTCAAAGAAGAGCTTCAACGACTCCTTTCTGTTTCCTTCATCTTGCCTATTAACTATCCTCAATGGATTTCTAACATCGTACCTGTCACTAAAGTGACGGGGGGACTTCGGATATGCACGGATTTCCAGGATCTTAACCTTGCTTGCCCTAAGGATGACTTCCCCCTACCTAGTATTGACCAACTTGTTGATCTCACTATGGGCCATGAGAATGCTCTCTCTCATGGATGGCTTTTCAGGATACAACCAAATTTTGGTTGCCCCTGCCGATCAACACAAAACTGCCTTCATAACTCCTTGGGGAACCTTCTGTTACCGTGTAATTCCATTTGGCTTTAAGAATGCTGGTGCGACCTATCAGCGGGCTATGACCTACATTTTTCATGACATTATGCACACTATCCTTGAAGACTACGTTGACGATCTTCTTGGCAAGTCTAGACATCGCAGTGAACATCTCGATGTTTTAACCATTATTTTTGATCGCCTGTTATAATATTCTGTTCGTCTTCAACCAAAGAAATGTGTCTTTGGTGTCCTTTCGGGAAAGCTTCTTGGTTTTATCATCTCTTTGCGTGGCATCGAGGTCGATCCATCTAAAGTCAAAGCTATCATAGAAATGCCCCCACCTACCAATCTCAAACAATTGCGTAGTTTACAAGGTAAGCTCCAATCTATCCGACGTTTCATCTCCCAACTCTCGGATCGATGTCAACCTTTCCATCACCTCCTTAAGAAGGACATTGATTTTCAATGGAGTGAAGAGTGCCACCAAGCCTTTGAAGCTCTCAAAACTTATCTCTTGCAGCCACCCGTGCTTATCCCACCTCAAGACGACCGCCCTTTCTACCTTTACCTTTCCGCCACTGACCACGCTGTAGGGGCCATGCTTGCACATCGTGACTCTGAAAATTGAGAACAAGCCGTTTATTATATAAGTCATACTTTGGTGGATTATGAGACTAGGTATACACATGTAGAAAATTTGTGCCTAGCCCTATCATTCGTGGCTACCAAGCTCCGACACTACCTTCTGAATCACAAAACTTTCGTCATCACCAACACAGACCCCATCCATTACATGTATGCCAAACCTCATCTAAACCAACGCATCGCCCGATGGCTCATGCTCCTCGCCGACCTCGACCTTGAGTTCGTCCACCAGAAATCAATCAAAGGACAAACCATCGCAGACCAACTTGCGGAAGCCCCTTTACCTGGGGAACAATTTACCAATTTTATATTCCCCGACGAACTCATCGCCACTCTTTCACTCGGGTAAGAGTCGTATCAAATGAACCTCTTCTTCGATGGATCTAAATGCCAACGCGATGGAGGAGCTGGCGTTGTTCTTGTTCCTCTTGACGCCGAGCCTATGCCTCTTTCATTCCGACTCGATTTCCCTTGCACTAATAATACAGCGGAATACGAGGCCCTTGTTCTGGGTCTCCAGGTTGCGCTGCACTTAGGTATCAAATCTATCAATATTTTTGGCGACTCTCAATTGGTAGTCAATCAAGTTATGGGCATCTACCAATGCAAAAATGAGGAACTTCAAAAATACAAACACTACGTGGATTCGCTTCTAGCCTTATTTACTCACTATTCTATCCAAACCATTCCACGCTCTACTAACAAATTTGCGGATACTATGGCTTGCTTAGCCTCGCAAATTCCAGCCTCATCAACTGACTCTGACATTTTTGTCTTGGTCCAACAACTCTTTGCCCCATCTTATTCAGCCCCGGTTGTTTGTACGATAAATACTGTGTCTGCTAACTCGCAGGATACCTGGTATCACCAATTCCATGACTACCTTACAACCTCTGTTCTCCCTTCTGACCTTACTAGTACTGGTAAACATGCTTTTCTTAAACGTGTTTCTCGTTATGTAGTTATGGGGGGACTCCTTTATAAACGTGGCTTTGATGGCATCCTCCTTCGATGTCTCACCGGTGCGGAGATCACCCATACCATCCAACAAGTCCATGACGGTATTTGTGGTGGACATTTTAGTGGCCTTGCCATGGCCAAACGAATCCTTCGCCTCGGTTATTATTGGCCTACTCTCAATAACGACTGCTACGAATATGTTAAGCGTTGTGTTATGTGTCAACAACATGCCAACCTTCAACATACTCCTAGCCACCCGCTCCAGGTCGCACGAGATCTTTGGCCCTTCTCACAATGGGGTTTAGACCTTATAGGTGAGATTCACCCATCCTCTTCACAATGTCACCGATGGATAATCACAGCCACCGAATATTACACAAAATGGGTGGAGGCTATTCCACTCATTTCAACTAAAAAGGAAAAAATTGTCGAATTCATTAACCATCACATTATCTGTCGTTTTGGTATTCCTCATCGCCTAATAACAGATAATGGTAAATCTTTTAAAAACAAGTTGTTACAAGACCTTTGTGACAACTTTGGTATCAAACTTAGTTTCTCATCGCCTTACTATCCGCAGGCCAATGGTCAGGCTGAATCTTCTAATAAAACCCTAACCAAAATCCTCATGAAAGTTGTCAATGAATCCGGAAGAAATTGGCACGATCACATTCCCTTTGCCCTTTGGGCTTATCGTACTAGCATTCGTACCTCTACTAATGCCACACCTTTTTCTTTGGTATATGGTACCGAGGCTGTTTTGCCTCTCGAAATACAAATACCCTCCCTTAGAATATCTCTTCAGGATATTCTCACCAACGATGATTTCCGCCAAGAGCGGTTAGCCCAATTGGAGCTTCTTGACGAACGTCGTCTTACAGCTCTTGATCACCTTCAAATCTATCAAAAACGCATCAAACGTGCTTATGATAAGCGACTTCATGAGCGTACCTTTAAGGTTGGTGATCTTGTCCTCAAAGAGAATCAACATGTCACCAAACTAGAAAAGAGCAAACGTGGAAAATTTGCTCCCAATTGGATTGGGCCTTACATAATCACTCACACCTATGGATCAGGCGCTTATCGTTTAGCTTCGCTTAATGGTAAGCCTGAGCCTGAACCCCTTAATGCCTTGCATCTTCGACCATTCTACTGTTGAATTTAGTGTTATATCACTTCTTATCTACCTGCCGCTCGTCCCTTGAGCTCACATACCACCACATGCACTTCGTTTCCTACACCTCATAATAAAAATCAAGCTCACATAGTTTGATTCTCACCTCACCTAAACGATGCCTTCCCCTTTTTAGTCTAGTCCATGACTTCAAAGTTTTAAAATAAGCCGTATTCTTATGGGATTTTCTTGAGTCAAACTTCCTACCAAACTAGATGCTTCACGCCAAAAGAACATCTAGCTATCTAAATTATATATAGACTGTTCCCTCGAAGGACAGCTATATGCCAAATTATTGCTGCTATTATATATAGACTGCTCCCCCGAAGGACAGCTATGCACTAAAATCATATCTGCTACTATAAATAGACTGCTCCCTCGAAGGACAGCTATACACAGTCAGCCTTTATCAGAAGCTTCTCGCATTGATCAGCTTCGTGAAGACCTCAAGAATAGCACAATCAATATCCCTTGTAGACTTCCCGCATCGATCAGTCTATATTCAGTAAAATAAAAGCCTCATTCAAAAAGAACTTTTTGGGTCATGGACTTGTCTATTTAGGGTAGGTTCTCTTTCGTCAGAACACTCACTTTGTAATAAATTCTCTGTACCTCAGCTATATCATCCACCTCACCTCACCATTTGTTTCAACTCAAGGGACGTAACGTACACCCGATATATTGTGATCATACAACTCTTTTCACCTATGGACTTCTCGTCTATGCACGGTACCTAGGGCTTCAAGCTCGTTCTACGTTTGGTGGTTTGTTTAGCTCTTTTCACCTACGGAGCACTCTTTCCGCTTTGCCTCGCATCTAGGATTGTGTGTTGATCTTAATCAGGACATGGTTCCCTACCACTTGGGTAGGCTAACTTTCGCTTCCCTTATACCTTTTACAACATCACCAATTCATTTCCGACACCAACAACCTTACCTTACCAATATTAATATCAATATTCTTACCAATCAACCAATTGCCTAAACCGTACCAAATTGCCTGAATTCACCTCTCCCTGATCCTAAGGGAGAACTACATCGGTCTGAGGCCCCTCCTTGCTTTGTGCAATGGGCTATGTAGGCAGCACTTCGGAGACATGGGGTCTCCCAAGGTTAGCTCGACCATCCCCTACCATAACCTATCATGTGTGGTAAATATAAATATTTTTGTGTATTTCTATTTAATCACATTCCTCTTTATCCTTTTTCAAAACACCGAAAAGTCAAAACGAAAACATTCTTATTATTATAACTCAAATCAACATACATATTCAGTTTTATTTAGATGTTAAACAAATACATCTTCTCTATCATCGACACGCAGGTCGGTACTCTTATTTATTCTTATACCTTGCTAACATTTATTTAGACCCTCACGCCTCATCCCGAACTAGGTGATGATCGTGATCGTCGACCCCTCTCGCCAGGCCTCTCTGTCCTCAATGGTACCACGGCTATTGGTACCGCCCACTGATCTGCCAATCTCTCCTGTAACATATGAATACGCCCTCTCGCATGGAGGACTCCAGCCTCTAGTCTCTCCGCCCGTGACTCCGCAACCACTAACAATCCTCTTGTCTCATTCACCTGCGTTTGGAGCTGCTGAACCAAACGCTGCAGACGATCCCTCTCTGCTGTAATCACCGCTATGTCAGGACGATCACGTACACCTCGCAGTTCTGCTACCCACCATAATCTATAGGCCTCTGTCGTTCCTGCATCCATTACCCTGCGATCGGCTGCTACCTCTTCAGGCCCTTCTGGAGGTGTTGGCTGGGGAGGTGAGAATACTGCCTCTGCATCGATCCTCATATAGGGTCTATAAGCCTGGGGTATATCCTGCACAAATCCAAATTGTCACCGCACGCGATCTAGAGGAATCCTCTCATACTCACCTGGCCTGTGCCCTGCGATCCACCTCAATCGCTCTACACCCCTCAACTCCTCAGCTATATTCTCTGTTACCATATAGTTTCCGTAAGGCCGCCAACAGATATCCGCAATCGTCACTCTCTCCCATACCTGCCTATAATACTCAATGTCATCCGTCACGGCCTGGGATCTTTCCTCCTGTTCTGTCTGGACCCATCGTCTGAATCCCAACCTCTGTACTCCGGTTTCTCCTGACTGGATGGATCGGCCTACTGGTTGCACACAAACAATGTGCTCATAGGCCCAACAGTGTAATAAGTATGAACAATCCAGTGTCGTTCTGTGATTTCACCTACAAGCCCATAAACCCCTGTATAGCTCCGCCAAATATGCAGGTGCCCATGCAAACGTCACGTTCCTTTCTATCATCTCCCAAATAACACACATCAATGCCTTTGGAAATCTTCCCCCTTCTGCCCTCGGTAATGCATAATACCCTACCGCTATCATTAATATTACTGCTAACCTTGTCTCCTCAGGATGTGCTGCATACATTATCCCATACGTAAATGACAAACCTCGCTGTGTTAAATCTCGTGCGTATGGACCAAATACTGCTGTTATCGCTCCCCGTGCCGCGCTAGGTAATGCCTGATATACTGGTTTTCCTGTAATTGGGAGTCTCAAAATACGGAACACATCTTCCAATGTTACTGTCATTTCCCCTGTTGGCAGATAGAAGGTATTTGTCTCAGGATTCCATCTCTCAATCAACGCCTGTAACATAGCATGGTTACGTGCGATTCGTGAATAATAGCGGATTCCACTTAACCCCAAACGATTTATCAATGTCCATTCAGCTGGCGTTACATCCGCTCGGATTCGTGACAACAGCGCTGGTACACTATCATTCATCCTCAACCCTGCCTCTGCCTGCATACATCCAAATAACAAAAAACCATTCAATTCCTCCAATCCCCCCGGGTTTTTTCTCAAATTCTGGAAATTCCTACAGCAACCGGTATCGTTTACAGCTAACCGGTACCGGTTGAGTAACCGATACCGGTTATCCCTAACCGATATCGGTCCCTGTTACTTTCATACACCTTGCCTAAAACAACCACCTACGACAATAAATTGCTCGTTTATTCCTCTCTGTATACACAGACATACTTGAAACCCTTGATTACCTACCATGTAACACTCACCCCATTTATAACCCTTGTTATCATCTTTTCTTTCTCATATCTACCCACATACTCTCCCCCATCTTATTCACAAAACATGCAGTAGTCAAATCACAAACAAAACGTTACCTCTTGGGTTGCAGTAGCTTGAGGTGGCCCTTGTCTTCCCTCTTGTCCCTGCCTGCTGGATGTTTCTCCTCGTCCTGCCATTATCACCACCTTTTTCAAACCTGCCTTTCTGTCTTCTGAATCTCAGATCACAATCACTTTCCCTGTCTCTTTACTCCTAATCACTCAAATCTCTCATGCAAATACCTGTCTCAGTCGTCAAAAAGCGTCGCGTTCGCGTATTTAACTCTTGCATGGCTCTAAAAATAAGAACTTAAGTTGCCACCCTAGCTTTTCTATTTTTAGAAAAGCTCATAACTAAATAACCGGTATCGGTCATGTGACCGATATCGGTCTAGCAGCTACCGACATCGGTTCGCTAACCGATATCGGTTATAGACCTATCTTTTTACAACATGGTTCTTTTTCTTCATTTTCTACCTAATTTTTTGTCGCGCCCGCCCTTTTTCCTGCATAACAACACCATTATCCATATTTCTCCATCCACCACACATATCATTACAATGTCCATAACATCATCTATTTTACAAAAACAAACAAACCATCAACTAAGTCACATCTACACAAAACCAAAAACTCATCATTTGGATCCAACTCATCAGATACATATATAACAATGTCACAAAACCAGCCCAAAACATGCAACATTTCATCATATAACACATCATCCATATATCAACACATCAAATAAACTCATCATATATTCTATACCACAAACCATTGACGAAATACTTAAACACATTTTTGAACACTGCATGTGGATCAAAACATCATCTCTATATATATATATATAAATTTTCAAATATACAATGTGCCCTGCATCGGGGCCTCTGTGATCTCATCATACAACTAAGCCGGCACGCAGGCCGCAATAACTATCCAAAATCTCGACTCAGCTCGCAGGCCGGTCCCTCATATCAAAAATATACTCGGCTCGCAGGCCGGTATCAAATATACAACCCGTACTCGACTCGCAGGCCGGTATATAATGAATAAATGAATCCATACATGAATAAATGACGGCACGCAGGCCTCTATCAACACAACCGGTTCGCAGACCGGTGCCCATGTCCCTATATAAAAACTATGTGGGGATCCCTCAGCTCTCCCCACCGCCCTCGGCACCTCTCCCTGCTGGTCCCTGTGGCGCCTCTCGCCTCCTGCCTGTAACAGACACGCCGGCTGTGGCTGCACCTCCCTGCGATCTCTGACTACGCGAGGTCTCCGCTCGGTGTGCCGCATATGGCTGATACTCAGCTCCGGTACTATCAAGAACATCCTGATAGTACCGGGCCTCCGCTCTCGCCTCCATGTATCTATCCCGTGCCACCGTCGGTACTGGGGCTGGTCCCCGGACTCCTACTGCCAGTACCCCCTGTGCCTGTGCTGGTGGTGCCTGTGGCTGTGCCGCTGCTGACAGTGGTATCTGTACCTGTGCCTGGGGCTGTGGCTGTGCTGCTGCTGGTACTGCTGTGTACCTGTACCTGCACCTGTGGCTGTGCTGCTGTGGTGGTGCTGCCTGTGCCTGTACCTGAGCCTGGGCTAGCTGCCCCTGTAAGACCCCTATCTGTGCCTGCGCAGCAGCAAGCTGCCCCTGTAATAACTGCACCTGGCCCCTGAGCTGATCTCTCTCTGCCGTCACCGCTGCCAAGTCTGGCTGTGCGGGCTGTGCTACCCTCGCCGCTCTCTGACCAGCCCACCAAACCCTGTATGCTCCCGTGCACCCAGCATCATCTACGCCATCATCTGCTGGCCTCTCTGCAACCCAATCTGGATCCAAGGGCTGTGGTGCAGGCAGTGGGGCCTCTACATCATCCCTCCTGTACTGAGGGAAGGGAGGTGGCTCGTCCTGTCGCAGCCCCATCTGCCTGCGTACCCTCTCTAGGGGTATCCTCTCGTACTCTCCCGGCCTCCGTCCTGCTATCCAGAAAGTGTACTGGATCCAGCGTAACTGTACTCGGCCTCCTCTGTGCGGGTGATGACCTCTGTAAGGTCTCCATATGATGTCTACCGCTGTCAGGCCCTCTAATAAATGTCTATAATACGCCACATCTCGCCCTGCAAGAACTGCTCGTGGCTGCCCCACGACCCCCAACCACCTCTGAAAGCCATATCTGTATATGACCTGTGGCCCTGGCTGCTGGGGTAACCCTACTGGCCTGATGCATATGATGTGCTCATATGCCCAACAATGCAGCAAAAATGTCGAACAGATACCGAATCGCCTCATCCGGCGATAACCCCAGAGCTCTCTGTATAGCTGCACCAGATACACTGGTGCCCACGCATAGCAAGTATGCTCCTCAATCATCTCAAGCAACACCCCCATCAACGCCCGTGGAAAGCGGCCTCCCTCTGAGTCCGGGAGGGCGAAGCAGGTGATCCCAATCATCATCAGCACAGCCAGCCGTGTCTCGTGTCGATGCGCACGGTACATGTCACCATACCCAATGCTCGCGCTGTGATAGGTAAGTAGCGCGGCTGCATCTCCAAAAACCTGTAATATGCTGTCCATGGCAGTCTCTGAATCTACCTGGAAGACTGCCTCTCCCTCGATAGGTAGTCGAAGGATGCGATACACATCCTCCAACGTGATAGTCATCTCCCCAGTCGGGAGATGGAACACATTGGTCGCCGGATCCCATCTCTCGATGAGGGCGACCATCAGGCTGTGATCTCTCTCTATCGCTCTGTACCTCTGGACTCCACCGAGTCCCACCTCGCGCATGATCACCCAGTGAGCTGCGGACACATGTGGTCTCATCCGCACCAACAGCGGGGGCATCCTATCCCGCATCGTCAACTGCTGACGTGCCTGCAAAACCAACCCACATCCTTAGACCTACTCTTTATCACAACATCTACTTTACCCTCTAAACCCCCTTTTATCCCCCCGACCACACCCCAACTCTCTACCACCCCCCTCTAGCAACCTACCTTCCACCCAACCCAAAACCCACCAAAACCCAAACCCACCCAACCCAAAAACCAAACCCACCCAAACTCCCTAACCCACCCAAACCCCCAAATCCACCCACCCAACCCAAAACCCCAAAACCTACCCAAACCCAAACCCAACCCAAAGCCCAAAATCCCCAAATCCACTACCCACCCAAAGCCCAACCCAATCTACCCAAACCAACCCAAACCCAACCCAAACCCCCGACCCAAAGCCCAAAATCTACCCAAATCCAAACCCACCCAACCCCAAAACACCAACCCAACCCAACCCAAAACCACCCAACCCACCCCCACCCCAACCCAAACACCCCACCCCACCCAACACCCAAACCCACCCAACCCAAAACACAACACCCCAACCCAAACCCCACCCAACCCAACCCAACCCAACCCATACAAACCCAAACCGACGCCGGCCGACATACGACCGACGCCGGTCCAGCCCAACACACCCTGTCCACACAATTTGCGACCGATGCCGGTCGCTTAGCAACCGACATCGGTCGCTGTAATTGCCGGGAGCCGAACCCCCGCGCGGCCCCCCGCCCATATTTTTCCATTTTTATACTTATCTACCCACCCAAACACCATAAAAACCTACCCACCCAGCCGACTTGCCCTATTTTACCCCTCTATCCTCTTCATTTTTCAAATTACGTCAATTTACTCATTATTTCCTAAAAAATGTAAATTCCTACCCAAACCCCCAATTTCGCTTAATACCATTCAAATGCACAAAATAAAGAGTTCCGAGCCTACCCGTACGACGACACGTCGTCGTGGTGGGATGGGTGGTGGTGGTCCAGCTGGTCCAGCCCCTCCTGCTCCTCCTGCCTGTGCCATGGCTCCAATTCTGACTCTGCTGGGTCCCCGGCCAATCAACTGCTGCCTCCTCCTCACTCGGGCCCGCAAACAACTCACTCCTCCAGCAAAATAGCTCCACCTCACTCAATAAACCTCCAATCTCAACTCTCCACGTCAGACAAGTCAATTTGGTTTTCAAATAACAAAGTGACAATGACAAGCCGTATTTTTCTTTTTATAGGTTTTTCGCCCTTAACCGATATCGGTTTCATTTTGCCCTAATGAACCGGTATCGGTCCCTTAACCGATATCGGTCATGTAGAATCGACATCGGTTTTTCTGCCAACTTTCCCCCAATTTTTTGCCCTTATTTACCATTTGCCCCTTTTTTAACCACATATCACCTATATCCACCTTTGCTGAACACCATTTGTTTACCTATTCGGCCCGACCCAAGGCCTCAACCTACCTATTCGGCCCGACCCAAGGCCTCAACCTACCTATTCGGCCTCAACCTACCTATTCGGCCCGACCCAAGGCCTCAACCTACCTATTCGGCCCGACCCAAGGCCTCACCCAAGGCCTACCTATTCGGCCCGACCCAAGGCCTCAACCTCAACCTACCTATTCGGCCCGACCCAAGGCCTCAACCTACCCATTTGGCCCGACCCAAGGCCTCAACCTACCCATTTGGCCCGACCCAAGGCCTCAACCTACCCTTTGGCCCGACCCAAGGCCTCAACCCTACCCAACCGGCCCGACCCAAGGCCTCACCCTACCCATCCGGCCCGACCCAAGGCTGTAACCTAGCAACTTGGCCCGACCCACGGCCGTATCACTTCAATACCATACCCACAATCAACGTTTTATTTTATCCATCCATCCTGTACCTTTTGTTCCATCGAGCTCACCTGTTCGTGTTTTAGCATGATTAGGGTCCTTGACTTGATCTGTCGACCAACTTTGCCTAGACCTAGACCGTGACGTTTATCTCAACCAAACCAACCATTTGGTACTGCCGAACACGCCTAAACGTTCCTGTACCTTACCTGTTATATACCCTGGAGCTACTTCCTATGCCTTGGATACCAGGATTATATCACCCTTGTTTGGATAAACTATCGACCTTTGCCTATGCACTGCTGGTTTGCTCGTCAAATCATGTACCCTAGTCGTACTATTGCATTTTACCATGCGTCTGCTTCCTTGGACCTACCCCACCATCTTACCATCCCCTCTACCCCATTTACCCTTTATCAACCCTATCCCTGATTTCCCGTTCACTCAATCTGTGATAGATTTGAGGGGGATTACCTATACCCTTAACAGGGGAAACCACTTCATATTATTGTCCGTGCAGCTTTACAAAACAAGCTACACGACAATAAGGGGCTAATGTAGACACCAAATTTGTGTCTTACGACCCCTTGTGACCCGCATCTCATCTCGCAACTTAACCTCATCACCTAAACCTTACACAATTATTTATTAATTACCTTGTAATTGATAAATCCACATCACCTTACCTGCCACCTCATTTTGCCACCTCATCATGACCTAGCCCTAACCCTAAACTAACCTAATTAAGACCTATGACTTGGTCTAGACTCACATCCATAACTAATGCCTCCTTACTCGCACCCAAAACCGACCTTCTAGCCACTTGACCAAGCCCGCAACTGATCTCTCGGGAGAAAAGCAGGGAAGGTGGGCTATTTTACTAAAAATAGCCTACTTTTTCCTTACCGATGCCGGTTCCTACTCGACCGCCGTCGGTTACGCAACCGCCATCGGTTCCCTGTAAATGGGCTCCCCAAACCAAAAACAAAGGATCGAAATTTCATTTTTGGGATCAGGTCGAATGATTTTTGAATCAACAGAGATCATTGGGAGCGAAAAACAGAGTCCAGATCTTCACTTGACCGAGCAGAGACGAGTGGAAATACCAGAAGTGTTTACAGCAAAGGAGATCAGCTTGCATCTTCGTCAAAACCAGTAAGTCACATCTTGCATGTCCTCTGTTATAACATTTCTTATGCCTTTTGAATTACAGTCCTCATAAATCCATCCCTGAATCCACTACCCAGCATGCATATTACCTCTAACTATCATTCATCTACCTCTCATCACCTTATTTCCTAATACCACCTATATACAGCCTTACAAACAACACAACTACCCCACAAAGCAACTAACCTACAGATCCTAGAACCCACCGGTATCGGTTATCAGTAACCGGCATCGGTTATCAGTAACCGGCATCGGTTCCTCCGATCAAAACCAGAAAACCAGCCTTTCCCCTACCCAGTTCAACGAAGCAACTTAATTGATATTTTACAGTCTTTTGTGTTAATTCATATTAGCAGGGAAACTGACCACCTTCGAAAGGAAGTTTTATATTTCCTGGGCCCAAGGCAGTTTCCTCATTTATTGTCTAATCAAAATCTTGTGGTCTTGTGTTCTTATTTGCAGGTAGTCCTTCCAAGACAAAAAGGAGTTCTTCGCAATCAGCCTGATCTTTCTCTACGGTACGCGCACACCATCTCGACATTCTACAGGTATTCCTCCTAGCCCCTAACCTTATCTGTTTCTAAAAGGAACGAATCATTCCGAGTGAAACCCACTGGCTAGGAAATGATAAGATTGGATCATGGAATTCAACAAACAATGAGGCATTATGAAGAATATGGAGCTGAGCATATGAAGCTGGAGAACGAGTTGAGCAAGTGGCAGCATTGATTGCACATGTCTAAAAAGTATTCGGGTGATTTATCTCAACCATAGTAAGCTTTATGCCTACCCATAGCATCTTCCAGAACTACCTGTAACAATAGAGCAGTATGCACCTCTAGCTTCCCATAGTCAAAGAGAACTTATCTAGCTCAAACCATGGCATAAGACAAAAAGTGCCAGCTATCCTAACGGATCATATGTAATATTATGGTTATTTTGTTAAGTAGTTTTTTAATTAGTTCCTATCATGTAAATAAGACATGAATTAGTGGTCTTCACTTAACAAATATGAAATTGAACAACTATAATCTATTCAAGTGGTTTTTGATCATATTCCTAGTATAGAATAAGTTAGTGATCTATCTATATATATCCAAAGATAAAGGACAGAGGATATATAGATTTGAGGAATGAAGTGATAGCATGTGAGAAAGACATAATTGTGAAAGTGTGAAGATAGAATATATTAATGTGATTTTTGATCTTGAATTCATTGTAATCTCTGTTTGTTGTAGCAATCTTTGAATTGCTATAGCTCAATAGATTAATTGTTTATCTTCTTGAGCAGTTCTGTGAGTTTCTAGGGTAGGATCAGAACTCACTTCTGCACGAGGAAGGGCCCCCTCAGAAGGAATTGCAAGGAATATCATATTCCTCCATTTCCTATTTATGTTGTGTGGATTGATTATTAGTTATTCATTTTATTTCTCAAAGTTCATGAGTACATAATGTGTTGAGTTTTAGATCTACAGATCAGCAACTTCCATAGTTTACTTTCCAATTTTCATAAGCATTACTTTCTACTCTTTGAAAAATTCCTAGCCTATAGAGACTTCACCCCAAAAGTACTGTAGCATATATTTTGCAGGCCCTTTGAAAATTTTACATGCCTGGGTTGACATTTAATGAATAGTAGGGTATGAGACCTAATATCATTGGGTGATTATTCTGCACATCATTTTGGTGTTGTTGCCAGAGAAGGTGTCCAGACAGTACTATAGAAGTGATTCCATTTCCCGCTTTCCATCAATTCATGCTTTCATTTCCCACATTCTAGAATAACCATTCATGCTTTCTAGAATAGTCATCCTATTTTTTAGATCATCTTTCCTTTATGTCATTTCAAAAGCTTTCTAGGAGCAAGAATTCCTGCTTTCTAGGATAAAATTGTCATTACCACACTGCTCAATTTCTATAAATAGTATTAAGAACCATCCCCCTTATTTATTTTTACAAAAAAGTGAGAGAAAAAGTAGGAAAAGAAACAAGAGAGAGCTAGAAAATTTATGCATAGATAACAAGACTTGTTTGGAAGATTTTCGCCAAAGCAAAAACAAACTGTTGCAGTAGAGGAGCCACTTATCTCCCAAGAAAAGGAGTATAATTTCACATAGAAGAAGAAGAGTGGTATAGGATCTGGAACATATTCAAGAAGAAGAAGAATAAACAGAGAAGACCTTGGCCATGCTAGTGGAAGAAAGACAAGAGTAGGATTCGAACGAATCCCATACTCCAGAATACCTACTCAATTCAGTAATTTCTGCTGCAACTACTGCCGCCCACCATACAACACCTCAAGTGTCTATACATTATCATACCAAGGTGGAATTTGATCAGGAATTTGAGGACACTATTCTAAAATCTCTTGGGATCTGTATAACAAGGAAATACGCCATGGATCGAGCATCAAGAAATGAAGTTGAAGGTAGATAACCTGCTGCCCCCACTTTTGAATTCCCAATTACAGAAACCACAGAGGATACTCCTATGAAGAATATCCCACCCTCATCCCTCCCACACTTTAGGGGAATGTCCAATGAGGATCTAGATACATTCCTATTTGAGTATGATGTGTTATGCCGAAGCTACGATTACCAAATGGATGAACAAAAGCTCAAGCTCTTTCCAGCCACCCTAAAGGATGCAACATTAAGATGGTTTATGGGACTAGGGGGTAATGCAGTCAAGTTCCTAACCAAATATCAGGAATATGGAAAAGGCAGAAAATTTAGAAGAAATGATATATTCTGCATGACTCAAGATGAGGATGAATATTTGGAAGACTACACGGAGAGGTTCACCTTCACACTACAGAAGCATAAGAAAAATAGTCTCAGCCTAGACACGCTCAAGATGGTATTTCTAAAAGGAATCTAAGATGACTACTTAGAAGCCTTAGACCTCATGAGTGGAGGAGATGCATCTTAGCTAACCTTCGAAGAGATACAACAACTAAGGAAGAATAATTTGAGATTAACATTGGGAAAACTTCAAAATAACAAAATGTTGCCAGCATCAGCCAATTGAATCTTTGAAGTTGATGGAAGTAATCTACAATGAGACATGAAGATGGATATAATCAGCCACATGGCCATACAATTGGATATTCTACACACCAGACAAAAACAACAAGCAATGGACCAAGCCCTTATAGTCTACTACCTAGATTGTTGAAAGAAGCAAGCCAATTACAAGTGTCAAGTCATAAAGAAAAAGGTAGAAATCAATACATCGGAAGAACCAAATTTCATAGAGTTGCATGCCATACAAGGGGGTGAAGATCGAGTGTTCTATGTGGCACAAAGGAAACCTTGGTAGCCAAGGACAAGCTATCCAGGTATGGGATCGAATCCACCATTTTCACAATCATCATTGTTCAATCAAAATGCAAATAACATGCCTAGCTAGAGTAATCCCTGGATGCCCCCAGCCCCTCCCAACTCACATTAGCCTATGTAAAAACCATATAATCCCAATCAATGGTAGTAGTAACCCACTCCACCCTGGAAAAATCAACTATGGCAGCCACTACACAACTAATGGCAAAATCGGCCAACCCAAGGTCCACAAAATTTTACAAACCCATGGCAACAACCATGAAGAGGGTAGAAACATTGGGGAAATCAGCAAGGTGTGCTTCCATAACAACCACAATATCCTGCAATAATTTCGAATACGCAACCAGGGCAAGACCGGCTCATATACCTGTTTAACCTGTACCAAATCCTACCAATAAGTTCACTCAACCAACATGTACTGTTAAAATAACACAATACCCCGCCTATATAGTGGACATAAATTAAGTCCACCTATGTTCAAGAAAAACTCTACCACCTCCAAGTCCACCCATAATGAAAAACCCCACAATATCCATTCCATTACAATCATAGGAGGATCCTGTACAAGCCAATAAAGAGAATACAGAAACAGTATCACCACCCTTCCCAGAATGCCTAAACCTTTGGCGCACTTCTACTGAACCTGAGTTTGATATCCTAGGGCAGATGAAGAATGTTTGTGTAAATATTCCTTTGTTTCATACCAATAATGATGTCCCCATTTATTCTAAGGCAGTCAGAGACTTGTGCCTTCGGAAATCTAGAACGAAGAAGAAGGATCCTAATACAATCCATGTCATTTGACAATTGGTGAAAATCATGTTGGGAGGAATGCTACCACAAAAATATGTAGACACAGGTTGTCCAGTTGTCACTATTCATATCAATGGACAACAAGTCCATAACACCTTGATCGATCTAGGAGCTTCCATCAATGTCATAACAATGGAAACGATGCATAAATTAGACCTACAACATATTTGTCCCACATTTATAATGCTAAAAATGGTAGAAAAATCCACGATATGACCAGAAGGAATCATAGAATATCTAGTCATATCATTAGATTCATGGGAGTACCCTGTAGATTTCATTGTATTGCAGCCAAACACAAAACTTGGAGGACATCCTATGATTTTGGGTAGGCCATCGTTGGCCACTGCAGATGCATTAATCAGTTGTAGACCTCACAACATGTAGATTTATAATGGGAACATCACCAAGTAATTGGTTTTGTACCCCCCATCATAGGTATCACAAGACAAGGACCAGCTTGTGTGGATTAAAGAAGAAGAAGAAGAGGCACCCATTTGCCATGTGTTAACAATAGATCATGCATGCACATTGGTAGATCTAGAAGAGGATACCATCATCTCCAACATACTATAAAACAACTATCAGGTAGAACAATCCGCTCCTGAAAGATTACCTTGTATTCGTTGTCCTTTTTCTAATCTATGGTCAAAAGATGAACCAGTTGAAAGTGATCAAAGGATCTTCCATCAGCTGCTACCACATAGCTGCAGACACATGCAATCAATCAGTAACATATAGAAAATGATAGATGACACAAAAGCCATAGAAATAATGTCAGGGAAGACACTCCGCATAAATAACAAATTAAGGGTGGAAGAAGAAAGAAAATTGACAGCCATATCACATGCAAACAAAAGAGCCTTTGCATGGGATTATGAAGAAATGCAAGGCATCAGCCCAGAAAAGTGTACACACCACATTTACATCAAAGAAGAATGCAAACCCATATGCCAACCACAAAGGCGGATGACTCCAGCAGTAAAAGAAATAGTCAAGGCTGAAATATAGAAACTCTTAGATGCAGGATTCATTTATCCAATCTCTGACAGTCATTGGGTTTCTCCATTAGTTATTGTACCCAAGAAAGGAGGAGAGTAGCATATATGTATAGACTACAGAGAATTGAATGAAGCTACAAGGAAGGACCATTTCCCACTGACATTCATTGATCAAGTGCTGGATACACTTACAGGAAAGAAATACTTTGCATTCTTAGATGGTTTCAGTAGATACAATTAGATCCGCATTACTCCTGAGGATAAAGATAAGACAACATTCACATGCCCATGGGGAACATTCACATATGTTGTCCTACCATTTGGATTATGCAATGTGCCTACCACATTTCAGCGAGCAGTCCTTAACATATTTTAAGATCTCTCACATGACTGTGTAGAGATATATATGGATGACTTCACTGTCTATGGAGACACATTTGAGGTATGTCTGAATAACTTAGAAAAACTATTAATATGTTGTTTAAGAAAATCACCTATCCCTAATTCATAAGATATGTTTCATGCTCATGGAGGAAGGGATAGTGCTAGGACACCATGTCTCTGAAAAGGGGATCAGAGTGGACCTAGCCAAGATTGCCATCATCAAGGACCTGTCAGTACAGCAAAAACCAAAATATGTACGCAGCTTCATGGGTCATGCTGGTTACTACTAGAGGTTCATCAATAATTTCAACAAAATAGCAGCCCCATTGTTCACTTTTCTATACAAAGATGTTGAGTTTGTATGGACTCCTACCTGTAATGAAGCCTTCACTCTACTGAAGCAATTGCTCATATCAACCCCCATATTACATGGACTAGACTGGGCATTTCCTTTTCACATACATACAGATGCCTCTGATACTTCCTCACGTGCAGTACTAGGACAGAAAGAAAGGCCATCTCAGTTATGCTATCTACTTTGTAAGAAAAAATATGCAAGAAGCAAAGCTAAACTACACGGTGATGTAAAAATAATTCTTAGCGGTTGTATATGTAATCAACAAGTTCAAACATTACATCATAGGCTATCAAACTTTAATACACATAGATCATGCTACTATTAGGTACCTCATAAATAAACCATCGGTATCTAGAAGAGTGGTAAGATGGCTTCTCTTATTGCAAGAATTTGACATTACTATACTAGATAAACTTGGAAAAGACAACGTTATTGTTAACTTCCTTTCAAGATTACAAAGTAATCAGGAGGATGGCATAGTAGATGACTCATTTCTCGATGAGCACGTCTTCACTCTTGCTATCTCTACACCCTGGTTTGCTAATATAGCAAACTACCTTATTTTCAGACAACTGCCACTTCACTTTTCCTCAAAAGAGAAGTGTGCCTTGATACGGAAAAGTGGTAAGTAATCTTGGATTTCTTTTTTTCTCTTATATACTGGACCTGATTGTGTAATAAGAATATGTCTATGAGAAGATGAAGTAGTTAATATTATCAAAGCATGCCATGACAAGCCATATGGAGGACACTTTGAAGCCAAAAGAATAGCAGTCAAAATCCTAACTGTAGGATACTACTGGCCTACATTGCACAACAATGTAAATAGATATATAACCCACTGTGATAAGTGCTAACGTATGGGGAGGACTACAATGTCATATGAGATGCCTTTACAGCCTCAGCTGCAATTGGAGCCCTTTGACAAATGGGGCTTGGACTTTGTTGGGCCCATACACCTCGAATAAAACAAAAAATAATACCTCTTTGTATGTATAGATTATGTCACCAAATGGGATGAATTAAAATCACTAACACATGCTCAAGATGATAAAGTAGCAGCTTTGTTATACGAAGAGATATTCACAAGATACGGTGTACCAAGGGAAATAGTTATAGATCAAGGGCCACAGTTTACTACTAATCTCATTGCTAACCTAGTGGAAGAATATAGAATAAGACATAAGAAGTCCACACCATACTAGTTCAATGGCCAGGTTGAAGTCACGAACAAAAAATTAGAAAATATCCTAACCAAAATAGTTAATCTATCAAGGAAGGATTGGGAGTCCAGACTCCATGAGGCCGTATGGGCATACAAAATCACATGGAAAACAACTACTGGCTTCACACCATATGAGATGGTGTATGGGAAGAAACCAATGCTGCCAATAGAATTTGAACACAAAACTCTGAGGACTACAATAGAGCTAGGAATTGATATTTCCAAAGCACACAATCATAGATTGATGCAGCTCAATGCTTTGGATGAGCACAAATAACAAGTGCTTCAAAACATAAAATTGATACAACAGCAACGAATAGGATGGCATGACAGATACATCAAACCTAGGTAGTTCACACATGGAGATTGGGCCCCAATGTTTGATTCAAAACACAAAGATCACAAAGGGAAATTGAAAACAAGATGGCTTAGGCCATACAAGATCGAACTTGTCTATGACAATGGTGAAATCCAACTATGAACAATTGCTCCGGTGAGATTCAAACTACTTGTTAACGGTCATAGAATCAAAGTATACAAGAAACCCTTATCAAAGGAGAAATTTTCATAGCAAGTACAGTGGTCCATGCATACAAACCCTAATATTGACACACCAAGTTCAAAGGAAAAGGAGAATGATGAGGAAGGAAGGGAGGATGATCTCTACCTTGCATGGGAAGAAGATCAAATACTATATATGGACCTTCATAAGGCCATAATAAACATTCTTCTATAGGCAGTAGTAGTATCAAAAAAAAAACCAACAATGAAAACCCTTTTTTGGCATTGTTGGCAGATTTTGGGTAGAAAACTAGCTTGTTGGCTACTCAGAACTGTAGAAAATGGCTTGAATGGAAAACCAACTCATTGGCCATTCAGGGGCAAAAAAATAACAAATAAAGGGAAGAAAAACACCTCAGCCAGTTTCCACTTTTACTATGGGAAACCTTCCAATTACTGCAGGTAACCTTTTAGTTGCTATGGGAAACCTTCCAGTTGCTGCGAGTAACCTTTCAGTTACTACGGGCAACCTTCTAGTTGCTGCAGGTAACCTTCCTGTTGCTTCGGGTAACCTTCCTGTTGCTACGGGCAACCTTCCAATTACTGCAGGAAATTTCTAAAAGTGCTACGTGTAGAGTTTCGGATAGCCATAGGCATATTCAGAATGAGGTAAGGAAAAAGCTTGGTCACAAACAATTTCACAAAGTAGAATTCATGTTGCAAGTACTCTTTCCCTTCCTGCAAACATTCCTTACTTACTACAAGATAACCCTTGGTTAAATCCAGCTACCTATCTAATGCTACGGGTCACCTCATGGTCGCTACGAGCACAATTTCAGAGTGCTGCAACAAAGCAGTGCTATGGGCAGTCAAGACAAGGGATGCATAATTCCACGTCAGAATTTATAGGCATCATATAAAAGAGAAAGGAATGTAAGTTTAAAAAAACTATATCACAAGCATCATGCAAGGAGGTATCATTTTTGTAGGTTTTTACATACTGCAGAAGCATAAGGAGAAATAAGGACCTCCAACCAAGTCCAAAAGGAAACTCATGTCTAATATACATATGCACAAAAATGCATAAACAAATTCCAATAGAGCAATCTTTTTCAGACGATCCTTGCATTCAAATTATTCATTGGAAGAAGTGATGCACACCAAACCCTTGCAAAAATCATATTTTCATAAAAAGGTGTCACGTGGAGAAAAAATAGGTGACACTAAGGTAAAAAGGTAATATCTACAAGTAGTAAGTATTTATTTCTTGAAAAGACATTTATAATTAAATATATGCCTTAATCATTTACTTCTTTTCTATCACCATCATAAGGGGACATTAATAAAGTTCCTTCAGAAATAAATATATGACACGCGTGAAACGTTGTTTCACTCAAGACAAGTGACAACTGTCTGGGGGAGGAGGCAGGATTGGATCCCTCTATGGGAAGACTTGATTACCCTCAGCACGAGAACCAAGGAATTAATGATGCACACCTCAATTACAAGGGACAATTAAATATTTCCCCTAAGATGTGATAAACGTAAAATAGAGAAGGGCGACAAGCAACGCAGAGAGAGAAAGAAAAACTTGTCTGCAGAAGCTAAGGGATGAACAGTTGTTCATAGAGAGCCCACTGATGTCACACCCTTGAGAAATAACCCTCATTGCTAGGATAGATTTGAAGGGGCTAGATGGAAAAATTACTTCTAGCTACTAACCAAGTACTCGAATGAGAGAGCAAAGTAGTTTGTAAGCACATTTGATAGATAACAAGCCATGGTAGCTAGCATAACATTTCCAGTAACAAAATACTTGATTTGGCAAGTGACAGGACTCCCTCAAAATGGAGAAATTTGGGAGGAGAAACCCAATGCACAGCAAATCAGACAACAATTCTTCCAAGGGGAGCAATACAGTCATACTAGAGGGGGTATTGAGACAAGAAGCCTACCTAAGGCCTAGAGAGAAATTGTTACATTCATCATCAAATACTTCACATGCGAAGGAAGTTACTCCCTACTCTATACAATACAATTTAAATACTTAAATCATTTAAGGCATGGAGTAGTAATAAATTTCCCAAACCACTTGATGAGTAGGCTAAAGAAAATGACAAAATAATATCAAAAAGGGGCAAAGAATTCCTTGTCTCATCACCGTTTGATCTGGATAATCACCAAGCAAAGCCTCCAAAATATCCAGCCTAGGATTGATTTAAACCAGGTAATTGGGAACCCAGACTAGCCACCTGTAGCATCGGAAGAAGAGAAGAGTCAAGAAAAATCTGAAGAAAGAGTGGAAAAAGAAGAAACCCCTGAGAAACAGCTACAACAAGAAAGGAGGAAAAAAAGAAAGCATATCATAAAGGTCCCTAGAGAGAGAGAAGAGGATTCTAGCATACTCGTAGCAAGAAATACTAGGAGCTCTGCTGCTATGGGTAGAAAAAGGAGGAGGCTCATCATTTCCACAAAGAAGGAAACCACAGAAGAGGTAGGGAGTAAGAAAATTATCCCTCGAAAAGAAACAAATGTCTCTCTGTCTGCAGAATCAAAGGGCTCTGTCTCCAAGAAGATGAAAGGTATAGAGGCAACATCACCTGCTAGAGAGCATAGCATGAAGGTAAAGGAAGAAGAAGTCCCTACACCTATAGTAGAGGAGGCACCTAAAGAAACTAAGGTTACGTCAACACCTAAGAAAAAAGGAAAAGAAAAGGTAGTAGAAGAAGTTACCCCCAAGAAGCAACAAAAGAGAAAAATAACAGCTGTAAGAAGATCTCACGGGATAAGGAGGAAAAGAACAAAAAAAATAGAGACCATAGAAATAAGTAAAGAAACATCCCTAAAGAAAAAAAAAGGAAGAAGTATTTATCACAAAAGAAGGTTTTGAGATAGTAAGAGAGATGGGAAGTTTAGAAGAAGAGGAGAAGCAAGAACAAATACCTCCTCAAATATCACAACAGGAAGAAATTGAAGAGGAGAAAAGTGAAGGGAAACAAGAACCTGAATTCCAAACTCTGGAGAAAGCAGTGGAGACTATCAACATTTTGATAAACATCATAAGAAACTTGGAGGGAACAAGAGGATTGGATGCCCTGATAGGAGCAACAGAAGCCTTGGAAAAGACTTCCATGGAAGAAGAGAAAGAAGAAAAGCCTGCAGAAGAACCTGAACCTGAACCAAAATATGAAGGAAAATACAAAGGAGGAAAGAATTAGTCCTTACTCCAAATGGTCCCATATAAAGCACAGAGACATCCTACAACAAAGCCTGAGGTAATACATTTTGACCTCACTTCTGAAAATATTTATTCAGTTGGACCTAAGGATGACCTATATACATTCTTAGAAGAAAATTTTCTTAAGGATTATGATGTTTTTCAAAGGCTAGTACAAAGATTTAAAGGGGATGTTGAAGTAAGGCAACAACATGACATGTTGGTGGAGAAGGTGGAAAAATAAGAAGCAACAATAGAGGGACTCAAGATGAAAGTAGAAAATATGTAAGATCTTTCTACTAGGATTTTAGAATGCAAACCTCCACCATGAGTATATGCCCTATATCTGTAAGAGAAATGGTTACATTTTAGATATGATAAGGTAGATAATAACCTTCCCTATGTTGTGGATTACCCCAAAAAAATTTAACATGTATAGATTATCTGATCCTGACACTTAGGCACAGCTGAGTGAGTTTTATATTCATAACTTTGTTGTTCCTTCTAATGTCAAGTGGAATCCTAACATGTACTTGGGTGACATACTTCTAGATGCCTTCACATCTTACCTAAAAAATGAGAAGAGAAGGAAAGAAGAGGCAGATGAGTATATAGAAATGGTAAAATAGTCCACCTTAATGATAAGGGGAGAAAGTGGTTACCCTAAGGACAATGTGGAAGAATGGGTAGAGTTTTTATCAGAGGATAGATTGGCTACATGGGTCAGGCAAAGGCGGATAGCTGTCGAGAACCGATATTTGACATTTCTGGAAAAATAAGATAAAATAGATTATGTATCCTGCAAATCAAGATGGGATGAGTTACCCATTATACTGAGAAATAAAGAGCCAAACTCACTTGCAAATTTTAAGCAGGCCTTAAAAAGGGTGCATGATTACATAGAACTGGTAAGAATGAAAAAGGAAGGATGAATAGGATTGAGGTTTCATCCTCCCATCTTCTAGTTTCTCATTCCATATTGGAGGCAAATAGTACCTTTGGAGAAAGAAAAAGATATAGCGTTATGGCATGAGCTTGGGATAAGGGGAGGTCTCTATGGATATGGCCAGATAGGAAATTAAGACCCCTATGACTACAGAAAATATTGTACCTTCAAGATGAGCCAGCTTGCTCAGGGATGAACAAGAAGATAAGTTGTGTGCTATGATGAGGCCACATATTGGCATGTTTTTTCCTCATCTAAATGCTTTTTGAAGCCTCTTGCACATACATTTTTGAGAATTTGATCTCCTTTTGATGGTTGATATGAGATAAAGTTATGCTTTTGCATATATTATTTTTATATGTTCAACAAGAATTAATATACTTATTTACTGTGGTAAATCTTGTCTCTTGTGCAAACTGATGTTTTTGATATCCCCATGAACAAATTACAATATGCCATAAGCTTTTGAAGTAGTAGGCCCGATCCTGTAGCAACTATGGCAGTGCTTCTGCAGCAGCCCATAGCCACTGGATGTGCTCATACAACAACCCGTAGCCATTGGTTGTGCTCCTATAGCAGCCCATAGCCACTGGCTGGGAAATGATAAGAGGGGATCATGGCATTCAAGAAACAATGAGGCATCATGAAGAATATGGAGCTGAGCATATGAAGTTGGAGAATGAGTTGACCAAGTGGCAGCATTGATTGGACAAGTCTAAAAAGTCTTCGGGTGATTTATCTCACCCATAGCAAGCTCCAGGCCTACTCGTAGCATCTTCCAAAACTACCTTCAGCAACAAAGTAGTATGCACCTCCAGCTGCCCATAGCCAATGAGAACTTGTCCAGCTCACACCGTGGCATAAGACAAAAAGTTCCAGCTATCCTAACGGATCGTATGTGATATTATGGTTTTTTTTTAAGTAGTTTTGTAATTAGTTCCTATTATGTAAATAAGACAGGAATTAGTTGTCTTCACTTAACATATATGAAACTGAACAACTATAATATATTCAAGTGTTTTTTGATCATATTCCTAGTATAGAATAAGTTAGTGATCTGTCTATATATATATATCTAAAGACAAAGGACAAAGGATATATAGATTTGAGGAATGAAGTGATAACTATGTGAGAAAGACAAAATTGTGAATGTGTGAAGATAGAATATATTAATGTGAGTTGTGCTCTTCAATTCATTGTAATCTATCTTTTTTTAAGCAATCTTTAAATAGCTACAACTTAATAGATGAATCTTTTATCTTTTTGAGCATTTTTGTGAGTTTCTAGGGTAGTATCGGAACTCACTTCTACATGAGGAAGGGCCCCCTCGAAAGGAATTGTAGGGAAGATCCTATTCCTCCATTTCCTATTTATTTTGTGTGGATTGATTATTAGATATTAATTTTATTTCTCAAAGTTCATGAGTGCATAGTGTGTTGAGTTTTAGATCTGCAGATCAGCAACTTCCATAGTTTACTTTTCCAATTTACATAAGCATTACTTTCTACTCTTTGATAAATTCCTAGCATATAGAGACTTCACTCCAAAGTACTATAGCATATATTTTATAGGCCCTTTGAAAATCTTACGCCCCTGGGTTGACATTTAATGAATAGCAGGGTATGAGACCTAATATCATTGGGTGATTATTCTACACATCAATGCCTATGGCTCTCCTCCTTTCTGCATATGACAATCTCTCTCCAGAAGCCAAGGGGGTTTCTCTTCTACGCTTGTCAAGATGAGGTACCTCATATTGCTTAGTTTCCACATCTTCCACATGAACCTCAAATCCTTCCCACAACATTTACCTCCATAAATCCATCACTCTTGCAGCTTTATAATGTCTTGCCAACTCCCTATCTTGAGCTTCATTGTACTTGATTTTCCTCTCCTCTACCTCCATTTCCACTGTAAGGTCTGCCATATTTCTGCACACTAGCTTCCATGCCCCACGCCTAGCAGGAGTTTAGCTAGCCATAGGTAAGGCTTCATTACTCAGAGTAATAACCAAGATTATGATAAATAATGGAATATCTAGCAAGAACGATCCTCTGAGCTCCCATAAGAACTCAAACTCAATAATCTATGGGAAAGAATACGTAGAAATCACATATTCTAGAGTATAGCTAGTCAACACCCCACTCCACCAATGATCAACAACACGAGTCCAAGTTAAATCAGTGCCATCTAACCTCTGATACTCTTCTTGGGTCCAAACGCAAGGCCTATAGTACCAAATTTTCCTCGATGCATATGCTGAGAGCCATTCATATAACTCTACTAGGAAACAACATAAGAATGTCTCATAGAGCTCATGATATAGTTTCTCCTCCACCTATTTGTGTGCATCAAACTTGGTTCTAATGCTGAAACTCTAAGAAAAATCATCCTCTGTGCTTGTAATACAAGTCTTGATGTTGTCCAAGTTCAGGCACTCTATCATCATGCATCATTCTTGCAAAAGCTTCAAAATAGGTCCCAGCAACATAACCAAAATGTAATCTCATTTAATTCTATCCTCTAATCTTTCTCTTAATCATAAGCACGTCGGCCTATCACCCAAGTGTTGGGCACTCACCCGAGGCATGCATAGATGTTGAGCCCCTCCTTTATGTGAGCTTTGCAAGAATGTTCCACCATTAATGGAGGAAATTTTTGTAGAACAAGAACACATATATTTAATCTAATATAGAATTAGTGAATCTATTTCTAAGAATAAATGTTCCATGAGATAAACATAAGCATCACAACAACATACTGTAGATTGATCTACACCATGAATAACATGAAAACACAACAAGGTTTAGTCCATAGACATGAATATACAAAACAAAGCTCCTTATATTGATTAAATCCATTTATAGTAGCCATATTACATCAAACAATGTCATCTTATACCATACGCATCTTGAAATTACATTCTCACCCTACAACCTACTATAAATAGATTTCATAATTATGTTTTCCCATTACAACCCTTTTTCATACCCAAGCGCATACATATATGCCTAGTAACAACATTCTTGTAGCACTTTGTTACCTCTCTCATTCTCTTCACACCCCTTATTTTGGACCCCAACACTAATTTAAATATAATCTACATCCACCGCCATAGTCTCACCCATGAGTAGATCACATATAAAGTGGGAGTTTAGTCTTCCATGATCAATCAAGTGCTTATGTCATCTTGCAAAGGCCTCCACTAACTATAATGATCCTCCTCAGAATATTCCCTATGTGGAATATTCTTTTCCTGACCTCCAAGGTTCCAAGATGGCACCTTATCCACTCATCTTGCCTACTCGGGTCTTCACGTGTTTTTCATGTGACACCACCTTTGAAAAGATTCTAATTCCCTAAACCTTCTTCTAGTTTCATGTAGTAATCTCTTCTCCCACTTTCCTTTCCATGAGTGCCTTCCTACTTGTTTTCCTTGTGCACACATGCCCTTTGGCCTTGTTACTTAATCAATTTAGGGATTAACACCTTTAGTTGCCCTTTTCTTTGCATAAATTTCTCTTGCAAATGAGTTGTTACAGCTAGTACATGAGATAGTCTAGAAGGTGGTTTGGGTTGATTTTGCATATTTGGAGCTGCACTTTGATTGTTAACACCTTGCAAAGTGACATCCAGTTGAGAAGCACTTAGATTGGATGACTTTCCTTCTTCTACATTCCTCTTTTTAAACCTCATGTTAGCTGCCATGCCTTAATAAGGAGCTTGATTTATTCAACAAAAATCCTCAACCTTCGAATTCACAAGTGTGGTGTCATTTGGAGGCACTTCTAGTGCACTAGCCTGTAGCTAATTTTTTTCTTCAATTTATTCTTGAGATACACCTATTGTTTGAACCATCAAAGCTTGATTCAGAGCACCATTGAAATAGGTTTCCTAATTGTGAGGTTGATTACATAGGAAGCAACATTCATACTCTTGTACCATGTTATTTTGAACTGGTACCAAGGCTCTAGATGAAGAGTCAACATTAGGATTGTAAGGATAAAATGGTCTACTAGTAGGAGGTTGTCCTTGGTTTTGATTAGCAGCTTAAGCGGGTTGTCTATTTGGTTGATATGGAGGTCTACTACATTGGGCTTAAGGCTGATATGATCTGAAATTTTATGCTTTTCCACCCCTTAATCGTAGCCAATTCATTGCCTAAGTTTTGCAATTGTTTCATGACCTCATGGAGTTCATTCGAGGTGTTAGGAGAAGAAGTAGAAGATTCATTGGAGTTATGAATTTTTGGGGAAGGAATGGGGTCTAATGTAGGTTTTTAACTAGAGCTTAGATTCCCCATTTCTAGATAAAGGGGCATAGGTGGCCTAGGTGTAAGTTTACCAGCTTGAATCAAACACTTTTTCAGCTCTAATAGCAATGTTATAAGCTATGGGAAAATTAGTACCTCCCATAGATTGTATCATCATGGCTATATCATAATTTAAACCTTTTAGGAAGTATTAAAAATAACCTTTAGCTATCAATCTCACAGAAATTGGAATCCTATCCCATGTCCTTTGAAATATGAATTTAAAATTACCAATTTTCCCATTTGGTGCCCTTTTGATTGTAGTTAATTGTTCCAATAGAGATAAGTTGTCTTCTTTTTCCCCAAACTAGCCACAAAGAGTTGTGTCCAATTGATCCCAATTATTAATTGATCTTTCTCCTAGGCTTCTGAACCATTGTAAAGCCTTACCTTTGAAAGAAGAAGCCAATAATTTGATTTCCACATCCATCTCATTGACCTCATGTATAGCACAGACATTTACAATATCTTGAACATGATTAATTGGAGTTGTGTGGTTTTCCCTAGTGAAATATGTGATCTTTTTAATGTTTCCATAGGAATGGGACTTTATGCATTGAGATCAAGTGGGTTGTTGCCCCTAAAATTGATAAAAGGATTTTTTGGTGACGGTGGTTGTTGATGAGCCATTCTAATCAGTGTAAGAACTCTCGTTGATTGGAGAAAATTCCTATTAGGTGGAGGTGATGACAAAATTTTGTTTGGTGGAGATGGAGATCTCTAAACTCTTCTTCCCCTTATTTCTCTTCCTAGAGATAGTTGTAAATACTCAAAAACACCTTCTCTTGTTCTTGACTGAGATTAAATTCTTCTCATAAATTTGACAATATTTGGGCTTCCAAAACCACTAAATTCTACCTTTTGGAGTCGCCAGATGTGCTGCTATAAAGCCTCTTAAAGGTTAGAATTTACAACAAGAGCAAACCAATATTGCTACAGTAAAACTGAGACTTCTTTGTTCTCTTAGTGGGTTTTCTAGAATTGTTATCGTTGAATCACAACACCCTCTGATTTCTTATCATGTGAGTGTTTTAAGGCAAGAAGTGTGATTGTGTAATATGGAATTGCTTCAAAGTCTAAGACCCTACAGTTGAAGTAACTCTCCAAAGAAAGTTGGTTCCTTTTCCTAATCTAATGCAACAACTAACTCTAATGGACCAAGGAGAGAAAGAGAATTAAAATGAATAAATCTACACTAAAAATGTGATGCACTAAGAGATGAGTGTGGGAAAGACTCTCTAATGTGTGAAAATGAGAGCATAATGCAGAGTAGAGAGGGTTGAACAACTACCACAATTTAACAACATTCACAACACTATTTTCATGAGAACACAACAATAATAGATCTTGCACAATGAATACAAGAGGCACAACACACTTGCTACTATAATAAAGAGGTAAGGAGAATGCACAAAACACAGACAAGCAAAGAGAGATATCCATAAATTTTCATCTATTACTTCATTGGTATGCACAGTTCATTTATAGAATAAGAGGAAGGTTTGGATCATCATGCAAGAAGTTCATTATGAAGTCATGTAGCACATTCGTGTTCCAAAAAAAATGGCAATTTTTTGCTACAAGAGAAATTCCCCCTTTCAAATGAAAGGTCACTTCAATTTATAGAAAAAGAGGGAGAGAGAGAGAGAGAGAGAGAGAGAGAGAGAGAGATTGTAAACTCGGGTTATCCTTTCCAACCACTTTACAAGGTACCATAAATGTGTCAAAATGATGACATGTGGCCTGCAAAATTTACCCCATACTGTCACATAACTTGCAACAGAAGAAAAATGGTTGCTTATGCTCATTTAATGCTCCCTCAACCACCTAGAAGTTACCATTGCAAATTGGGTTTCTTTTCTTTTCTTTTCTCCCCCAAAACTAAATAAATAATTTTATTTCTTGATTTATGTGCTTAAATCTTAGATCCAAAATTCCATTGAGTCCAATTTGGCATGATTTCATTAAGAAATGCAAAAGTTATGATAATTTGAGTGAGGGCAGCTATTTTGGTATCTCCAAGCTTAGCCTCTCCTTTAGGGGACTATGTAATAATTTTCATTACTGGAAATGGCCATTTTGATTTTCCCTCTTCTTTTAGTATTTCTTACATGATTTAATTAACATGGGATTTTTAAAATGCTTTGTGGGATCCATTGATTTCATCTTCTGAATTAAAAGGGGGTTAAGTGACTTAATGTTTGCTTTGAGGGCCAACTCAATCATCTGGCTCTTAGAGCTGGCCCCTTTACATGCATCAGGATATTTATGTGCATTGGGCTTTGTTTTACCCACCTGATGACCACTTCACCCTCCATTTAAATCCTCATGGAAACCCATTTTGTTTAACTTGGCGAGGCCTTAGTCCAAGCTCAGTGCCATGTTGAAAACTTCCACCTACCCCTCAACAGTGTCGAGCTCTCTTCCCTACACGTTGGGTCATGTTTTATATTTTGCTTTGAATTACACTCCCAGAGCCACATCAGTGACCCCTCCATGTTTTTATCTCTCTACACTTTGGTTTTTCACCCAAGCCCATTCCGTGGGCTTCCTTGGTACTCGTACCAACTCCTTCAGCCATAACACATTCCACATAAATATTTTCAACTCTGTGGAGTTCCTCAATCCCTCTGCACATATGTATTGTTCTCGGCACTTGATTGACCCCCACATTGGGTTGTTGACTACCTCAACCTCTACACATAATGTTGGTCAATATTTTTGGGTTTTTTTTCTCACTTGCGGCCCAAGTCTTCTGTTAGCTTGGCCTTCTTGTATGTGAGTTGCATAGACCCCGACCGCAATGATTCTAATTCACTCCCTTATCTTGCAAAGCACTGAGCTCACCAAGTTCAAGCCTTTCACCCCACATGCTACCTTTGTAACTCGACTCATCCCTCAATCCTGATCCAAGTTTCCATTAATTGAGTAGAGATGAATTCCCCTTAGCAACCAAGTTACTCCCGAGTTCTTCACCAGCTATTTCTATATACTCTCTAGCCTCAATTCTTGCTAAGGTTCTCCACGTAAACCTAGTTTGATCTCGATTCATTCCTTCCGCATCACTACACCATGAAACATCTCATCTTATCAACCTGTAAACTTAGTGAGTTGTGTAACCATTCCAACTTGTCCCTACTCAACCTCCATTACTGAGATCTCGACCACACCACCTGAGCTCCGTTCTCCACTCGTAGAGCTCAGCCTCAAGAGCTCATCAATCCGCCATGAAACCAACTCTTTCTTCATGCATCAGCTAATCCAAGAGCTTAGTCCCCTTTGAAAATAGCTCGGATCTCACAAGTATCTCACTCAGATACATTACAACTCACTGATTTTGGAGTAGCTTGGCCACAAGCTCAGTTAGTTCTCCTGGGACCAAAATGTAAATTTTTCAGCCTTTTCCACTCCCTTAATATTTTATGATTTTTTTTGGGTTCCTCTAGTGCCAAAGGGAAATTTAATAATGCCAGGGAGTGGTCTGGACTAAAATACCACATTTTTTCCATTTTTTCTTTGAATGGGCCTCATTTTTTGTTCCTTCAACATGAATAAAACTTAAACCTCATGAAAACCTAGAAGAGGAAAAAAATTCTCTAATGGCTTCCAACCTCTCTGGAGACCGTGTTGATTCCTGGAACACTGAAACCCACCTGTACATCTTGAATTATCCTATGGACCTATTGATATTACTTGCATGAATGGCATCTTGGTTATCTATGTTCACTTGGGAGGTGAAAATGGATAACATCAATCTCATGTTGGGCCCTAGCAAGTTCACTCATACCTCTAGGAAATAAAATGGCAAGTTGTGATGTAAGGACTTGTGTAGATTCAGGATTAGAATGATAGGCATAAATTTGTTGCAAATGATGTTAATTAATGGGGAGGTTTGTGGTATTGTGAAGGAGATAGTCATGATGGGAAACTAAATTAGCATCAAGAATCTCCTGGAATTCCACACAGCCATGAAGGATGAGAGTAGGCCCAAAAGCATCGATATAGATTGTAAAAGGGGGTATTATTTGTCTAAATGGAATGGGATTGATGATAAAGAAAGGGATTGGTTTCTACATGAATGTTAGGTTAGATAAATTGAATATGTTGGATAGGGGGAATGGAAACAATGGGTTGAGTAACAATGGAAGAGATGATCAAAGGGGCGGAAGTTGAGGATGGAAAGTGTAGAATTTTTGTAGAATGAAGTGGTATTTAAAATAGTAATGTTGTTTAATGATATTTTTTGTTTCATTTTTTTCTTGGGATATTGTAATAATTGGCATGAAATAAACAATAAAAAAACTATGTTGATTATTAATTAAAGAAATCAAGTCACACAACAAAGTTTTGATTATCTTGATTATTAAAGATGTGAAAAGAAATGAAAAATAGGCTTGAAGGGAACCTAAGAAATGGCAATCTATGAATGGTTTCAAGTAGTTTTTGTTGGAGTCCTTGATATACCTGAAGGTATGTGAGGGCACGGAATATATGATGATGACTACTACGGCACTTGGTATTAGGGCCTACCCCCTCACCTAACAGTCCCGCAGCAATAATGGAGTCTGGTGCTTAGCCAATATACTAGTAGAAAAAAAGTTGTAACACAATCATAACACTATGATGTCTTTCTTATTGGGTGATTAAATCCCAATATTTCCACCTGGTAGGAGATGTTTCTATGTGTAAATTTGTTTTTTGTGTTCGGATGTGTGTGATAGAGTGTATGTAATGAGTTAAACTCCCTAGTAAAATAGATATGAGGGGTTCTTTTTAAATCCAATATTAAAGGTGTATATTCGATGAGGGAATTCAAGCAAAAAATGAAAGTACAATACAAAAGGAGGAACTAAGAAAAAGAGGAATGCCTGGACAATTATTTTCCTTTTTATTTGAATTTTTTATTTTTAAGCAAGCAAGAAAAATCAAATCCAAACAATGCAGTCCAACGCAAGCTTGAAAATCAATGCTCCTACAAGGTTAGTATAAAATGGACCAAATAAGATGAAAATGAAAGGAAAATAACAAGAGCTCACCAAAAATAGGGTGGGTCCCATCCGGGCATGCCAGAATGTTGACCAAATTCCCTCATTCATGTTTCAGATTAGTGAACTAGTAATAAAGAAAATAAGTAACTCCAAATATGTGAGGGTTTAAGGTACCTCAAGATGGGATAATGATGAATATGGGCGCAAATGAGAGATCCTTCTTCACAGTGAGCTAGATGACCTACAAATCAAGAAAAACTCAACAGAAAATGGATTAGTAGATAGATGGGTGGGTTTCCTGACAAGTTTATTCTTGAGAAGTGAAAACTTCCTATAATGGATTTCAACCCACATTTTTGATAAAGATAAACAAAATCAAATATTGATAAATTGGATGTAGCAGAATCTAAACCAAAAAAGAAACTGAAATGCTAGATATAAGATAGAAATGTAGACTTGATCTAAATGGATGAAAATTAAATCAAACCTAGGTGGGTTGACAGATGACCTGAGGTAGCAGAGCATGATCAATGGCAACTAGGGAAGGATGAGGAGAAGATGTAAAAAACAAGCCTGCAAGGCCTCTTTTAGGCTAAATCTAAAGTTGATCTGGATCTGATAGATGGATCTGAGATGGTAGATGGAACACTACAGAATAGTATGGATCTAGATCTATTTGAAAGGATGCAAGAAAATTATAAAAACTGATGATGAATGTAATAAAGATAGATATGATCAATGGCTAACAGGATGAGTCGGCAATGATTGGGGATTGGTAGAATGGATCTGAGATGATAAAAAGGTAGAATGATAGGATCTGAGGGTTAGGTGACTATGAAAACAGAAAAGAGATGGATTGGGGATTGGAATGATAGAAAAGGAAAAAAATGGAGGTTGGGTCGATGATGACTAGATAGGGTTGATGGAAGGTGGGGCTGATCTAGGTTAGGATTAAAATGGATAGACTAAAATGAAAAGACCTACAGATGAATAAATGAAGGCTTGATTGGAATGATTAAGATAGAGAACTCTTGATGACCATTGAACCTACACAAGATCATATGATAATAGTTGAGAATGAAGATCCAAACATGTAAGAGATAGAAATAATACCTATAATCTCCAATAGTGGGCTCAAGATATTCAAAGAGTGACTTCAACAGAGTGATGATAGCTGCAAAAGACACACAGAAAATGAAAGAAAAATTACAAAAGTTCATAGAGTCTTCAAAATTAGATCCTTGAGAAAGGGAGGGGTAAGGGAACCTTTATAGGGTTGTAGACTAACTTGGATGGGTCACTACTGATTATGGGGATCCATCCATTTTTTACAGTGGGAAGCGTAGTGAACTCGAGATAATGAGCACATAAGAGGCAATATTAGGGTTTTGGAAGTGTTAGGAAAAATTAGGGTTTCATAGGATGAGTAAATGGGTAAGTGGAGGGTGAAAAAAATTAAATAAAGGCCATGAAGAGGTGAAATAATTAAATAATTTCCTAGAAAAGATAAAATAGAAGATTTAAGAAGAGGAAATGAATTAAATGGGTTTTTATAATTAACTAAACATGATTAGGGATTATTAATGGATGGATAATGATGGGAAATAATGATAGGTGGGATAAATTTAATTTATGAGGGAAAAAGGAAATTAAAAAGGGGAGAGAGGTATGTATGTAGAAAAGGAGATGGAGAGAGAAAGTGGGGTGAAGGGTAGCGATACCAAAAATTGGTGTCTATAATATCAAATGTATGAATTTCTTTAAACCTCTTATAACAGCCACGACATGTTTTTAAATGAAATAATATCTAATCTTATAACCTTCTAGATTTTGGTTAAAGAAAGTATTGGTTGTTCCAAACTTTCTTCATGTGTCTACACTAGCATGGAGGATATTGTTTATGTGTCTCCAAAGGAATATAACGTGAAATCATTTGTAAAATTAGGGTTGATGAGAGTTGGGTCCTGTGCTATATTTGTCTTGATAGCTTCAAAGATATTTTTTCCTTCCACAGTCAACTTGAACACCACAAATTTTTTCAACATGGATGTCAGTGACTTAACATGATTTGCAAAATTTTTGATGAACCAGGGTTAAATTTGGATAACTTGTCTTTTAAAATGGACTTATCCATTTAAACAAGCCTGATTACGATTAAACGGCTATTATGTTTTGCCTCTCAAAAGCATTGGCTATTAGTATTTAAAAACATATGGGATACTAAGGTTTAAATAATTAGTGGGCTATATTTAAAAGGTCAGGTGACATTCATTTAGCCATCAATTTCAATGCCAAGCATCAAACAGGGGCCACACAAAAGAAGATCAATGGCCAACGGTGGACACCTGTCACCATTCCGGCACTCTTCCAGGTATAGGCATTTCGCAGACCTCAAGTCCATGTAATAAACCATGTTCAATAAGGTTTAGGGTCCGGCTAGTAAAGGGAGGTCAAGGAAAGTGAAATAACATGTGGTGGGTAAAGGAAACGAATGATTTTGTAAGATCAACAGCCAACGGTGGACACAAGTTGCCATTCTAGAACTCTTCAAGGAATATTCATTTCATGGACCTTAAGTCTGTGGGATAAATCGTGTTTAATAAGGCTTCGACTCTGTGTGGTCAAGGGTGGTCAAGGCACTATACGTGGCTACATTCCTATGGAGCCAACAATTTTAATTTTTTCCACGTATAAGTTGTAATGTGAAGGCACGGCTAATGAAAAGACAACACAAAAGCAAGAAAGATCTAACATAAGACATCCTTAGAGCTTTCTTATTGGCTCATGCTTTGCAAGGGTAAAAAGGGGCTATCAAAGGTATGAAATTGTGAAGGTACGTAGAGATTTATTATTATCTCATGTTTCACAATGGTCAGCACAATTAAAAGAACAGTCTAACATTGCGAGGATCATGGATATTTCTCATTGATTTATGTTCCACGCTCTAACAAGATTTTTATAAGAACAGACTGGCATTGAGACATGCCTGGATATTTCTCATTATTTTATGCTTCACAATGGATAATAGAGGTTTCATAAGGCCCAACCCCACAACCAATGAAGCTCCAACACATGGAAAATTCAAAGAAATGCACACATAGATAGAAGCAATCTCTGAGCTAACTTGTCATGTTCTTGTGCTCCACAACATGCAAATATTCAAATGGCCATAAATTTCTCTCAGAGCTCCAAATCACACAAAATTTGGTCTTATTGGAAAGGTCTCCTCAAGAGATTTCAATTTGGCATCATTAGAATCAAATATTGATGGAATTTTTTGGGATAAAAGAGGAAAAAAGTTTAGGCATTAATGTGCAGTTAAAAATGGCTTAACCACCTAAATTGATGAAGTATGGGGCTCTTACCTTCTCCTACAAGTAAAAATAAATTGGGGAATGGTTTTAAGGGTGCCCATGATAGTTTTTAGATATTAATGCATGATTAATGGTGGTTGAACCTTGAAAGCCATGTTATAGGGAAAGACAAAGATTTTCATTAATGACAAGATCAAATCCGATCTCTTTCCCTCTCTTTTCCCTCTTCTCTCTCTCCATTCTTCTATATATTGTAAAATGATGCTTATTCCAAAGGATGGACATTCTAATATGTAAAGGAACTATGTCAAAATGGTTCCTAAGAAACTATGAGCCGTTGAACCTTCATTTTGGGTTTGGCAATGTGTTCTTGCCTTCCTCTACAACTTGTAATGGTCTGTGCATACTTTTATTGCAATAAAGCTTGTTTTGTGGTGTTTTCTCAACCCTGAATCATGTTTATCTACAACCTTTCCTCTCTTTTACTTTATGTATTGTGTTGTGCATGTATTTCTCCTTTGTAAGTTCATTTGTTTTGTTTCATGTGAGAATAGATGGTAAATGCAGTTTGGGTATGTGTCACTTATGTTGGCCTCTCCCTTCTCCATTTCCTTCTCCCTTCTCCCTCATTAGAGTGTCTCTCCACCCTTTTCTGGTGTTATCACCATCTTTTAGCTTAGGATTTCATTTCCATGCATCTTTCTAACCCTTTTCTCTCTCCCTGGTCCCTTGGAATTGTTAGTTTAGGATTAGTTAGTTTTCATTTCAGCATTAGGAGTAGTGTTAGCATTAGGATTAGGTAGAGGAACCAGCCTTCTTTGGAGGTTGATCTCACTTTGCAAGTCCCACACTTGTGAGATCATCCCATGTTAGCAAAAAGTAGGGATATGTAACAAGAAAATCCTAGGGTGCTACTTTTTTGTGATAACAGTTTTGGCACACCCGGTGGGACAAGTATTGAATGTCATATTTTTTACAGGTGTTCCATTTCCTAGTCATACTTCATTTCACCAAGTTTGATGTGTTCTTGGTGAGATTCAACCTTTGGAGGAATTCCTAAGCACATGTTGTGACTCCACTAGTCTAAAAACAACCCATTTTTCTCATTTCAGTTAGACCATTTCCTTTCTTTCCATCATTTCATTTCTCTTTCCCATGAAGTTGTGCAATCATGACTTCATTTCCTCACTGGAACCATTTTTTGCAGCACCAGTACCATTCAAATCCACCTCCATCCTTCCAAAATCCATCTTCAAGCTATTATAACACACTTCCAAATTTTATGAACAAAATCAGATTGAGTATGCATGTTCTTATGAGTATGCAGACTTTGGAGGTCATCCTAAACCTGAAGAAGATTTTGAAGGTGAAATTTCAAAAGAATGGAGCAGATCTTGCAGGATGTTCAAGGAACAAACTACAAATATTGCACATGCTAAACAACCTGGTTTTAGGCAACCCTATCCATGGGGAGGTCCTATACCTAGTTGGTTTAGCCCACAACAAAAGATTGAGGTAATGAGTGAGTCTTTCACTCAAATGGTTGATTTTATTTATTCATTGCAGGCATTAGAGGCTATCAACCATAGGTTAAGGAACCCTGTCAATGGATGTTCCCACTTACCTTCTTATCAGTATCCAATGCCCATTCCTTATCAACCACCTCAGCCTAAGGTTAAAGCTCCTAGCTTCCTCAAGGCTTCTCCTTCTATTCCCTCTCCTCCACAAGAGATTTTCCACCTTCCCCTTCATTACGAGCATTGCAAAATCAGTTTGAGACCCATCCCAACCTTCCTCTTACATTCCAAAACCCATTTTGGGAAGAAACAAATCATAAAATCAATCAAGGAGGGAAGAAAATTGAAGAACCCAACAGAGAAGAACTTACAAAAAATTTGAAGGATTGGGCTTCAAAATTTGAAACCAATCAGATGCCACAACTGGTTAAGCCTTCAACAGAGGTTGGGACTGAAGAATACAAAGGTGGATGAGATTTTGCAGAAGAGAAAGAATTAGATGAAGATGATGAACAATATCTATGTTATGAGTGTAGTGTGCATGTATGACACCATATTCTTGGAGGTTGCATGATTTATCTTCACAGGAATCAACTATGGAGGAGGAAAAATCAGATTCAGAGGTCTTGGATGAAGAGGAAATCATAAAATATTCTTGGTTTCTTTTGATGGTAACAATTCAGATCTATATTTTCCTTCATCCTTAGTTGAACCTAATTTTTTTGATGAAACTGCCATGGAGGAGAACATCAAAGAAGATCTTGCCCAAATCAATCCTCATGAAGAGAAAAAAAGAAGAGTTTGATCTTTCAAACTTCATGATTATGATGGAGGAAAGGAAGGAGGACAATGATGACACCATTGCAAAATCAATCATCGTGGAAGAGACAAAGTCGTTTGAAGAAGTAGAACAAAGTTCCAATCAACTTTCAAACATGCTCCATGATGAAGAAAATATGTTTACCAACTCCATTATTGGAGGTGAATTAAAAGAAGATGGGAAAACATAGAGGACCAATCCTTGCCCAATCAAGTATTTGGCTAGTTTAGAGCCAAAGAAGGAGTTGTAAAAAGTCATGCTCATTTCAGAGCATGAGGATGATCATCAAAGTACCAAAGGTCAGCTTCAACACCTCCAACCAAACACAAAGAAACTTGAGGAGGTATATGTGTTGTTTTTAGCTGATACTTTGAAGAAACAGAGAGTGTAAGGCATGCTTTCATTCCCACCATGTGATTTTGTTACCAAATAGATCACATGGCCACATTTTGTGAGGAAAGGATGTTATTTCTCACCTACTTGTTGTAGGTTTTGTTTAGCTTCCTCTTCCTTTGGTTAGAGTAGAGTAGGTAGGTTTGTTTTTAGCAAAAGAAGTGCTTGTGCACACTCTGACATGTTTCCACTTGAAGCATGTATGATTTTCAATTTTTTACATAGTTTTAGAGGGATTTTGTTTTTTGCACAGTCCATTTTTCCTTCATGGTGGAAAATCAGATTTTGGGACAATTAGTTGAAGCAATCAAAAATCCCAAGAAATCAGCTTCAAGAGCAGACCAAGGTATCCCCAGATCATCCCAAGCAGGTTTCCTGGTGGAATCAGATAGTTGGAGTAGTTTCTAAGTTTTATTTAGAGCTCTAGAGATCATTACTAAGTCCATGTAGTGCTTCATATGGCTCAGGGGTAAGAAAAATCAAATTCAAATAAGTTTTTCAAGTTTTGGGATTGAATCCATGCCCATTGGATGCATAAGGTGACTGATCTAATCTAATAGGAAGATTACCCCAAGAGGTCTCCAAATTGTTATCCCAAATTTACCCCCCCAGATTAATTTGGATAACTCCTTTAAAATGGACTTAGCCATTTAAACAAGGGGCAATATGTTTAAACGGCCATCAAATTCCACCTCTCCAAAGCACTAACCATTGGATTTTAAAAAACCGGGAGAGGCTTAGCTAATTATTGAGCGGGTTATATTTAAAAGGCCATGTGACATTCATTTGGCCGTCAATTTCAATGTTAAGGATTAGATAGGGGCCACACGACAAGAAGATAAATGTACCAAAGGTGAGGAAATGTGGGATCTTTGGGTCTCTTCAAGGCATTTGGGCTCGCAGACCTCAAGTCCATGGAATAAACCATGTTCAATAAGGATTTTGGTCTGTGTTGTGGTCAAGATAAAGTCAAAGAACATACAGAAAAATGGAAGTCTGCACAAAGATGAAGAAGGTCAGGATAAACAAAGTGGACACGTCACCATTCTGGCACCTTCAAGGAAATTAGATGGGCTCTTGCGGACGTCAAGTCCATGGAATGAACTGGTTTTCAAAAGGATTTGGGTCCAGGTGGTCTTTTAAGGTCAAGGCACTATATGCGGATTCATTTATATGGAGCCAACAGTTTTGAGTTAGCCCAAATAGAAGTTGCGATGTGAAGGTGCAACCAATGAAAGAAAACATGAAAGAGAGAAATATCTGACATGAGACATATGTGGAGCTTTCCTATTGGCTCATGTTTTTCAGCGGTTAGAAGGGACTATCAAAGGTCTGAAACTGTGAAGGTGCATGGATATTTCTAATTGGATCATGTTTTTTGGTGGCCAGTACAATTAAAAGAATAGTTTGACATTGTGAGGAGTGTGGATATTTCTCATTGGTCTATGCTTCATGCTCTGAAAAGGTTCTTATAAGATCATATTGAAAATTAGACATGTGTGGAGCTTTCTCATTGGTTTATGCTTTGCGATGGATAATGGAGGTTTCATAAGGCTCGACCCCACAACCAATGAAGGAACATCACATGGAAAAGTCAAAGAATTTCACATGTAGACAAAGGTAATCCTGAGCCAATAAAATGTTGTCACGTGTCATTCTTGTGCATCTCGACATGTAAATATTCAAATGGCCATAATTTCATTAGAGCTCCAAATCAACAAAATTTCTTGTTGGAAAGGTCTCCTCGATCCCTTCATTTGGAATCATCAAAATCAATCTTGATGGTAGTTTGGTGGGAGAAAAGGAGGGAAAATAGTTTGGGCATTAAAGTTCAGTTATAGATGGCTCAACCACCTGAATTGATGAAGTATGGGGCTCTTATCTTCTCCTACAAGAAAAAATACATTGGGTAATGGTCTTACAAGGGTTCCCATTTTATTTCCCAGAGATTTAATGCATGATTAATGGTGGTTGAAGCTTGGAAGCCGTGTTGCAGGGAAAGATAGATATTTTCATTAATGGAAAGATCAAATCCAATCTCTTTCCCTCTCTTTTTCCTCTTCTCTCTCTCCATTCTTCTAGATATATTGTCAAATGATTCTTATTCCAAAGGATGAATATTCTAATATGTTAAGGAATTATGTCAAAATGGTTCTTGAATAACTATGAGTCATCGAACCTTCATTTTGGGCTTGGCAATGTGTTCTTGTGCCTTCCTCTTCAACTGTAATGGTCTGTGCATACTTTTATTGCAATAAATCTTGTTTTGTGGTGTTTTCTCAACCCTGACTCGTGTTTATCTGCAACCTTTCCTCTCTTTTACTTGATGTATTGTGTTGTGCATGTATTTCTCCTTTGCAAGTTCATTTTTTGTGTTTCATGTGAGAATAGATGTGAAATGCAGTTTGGGTCTATGTCACTTATGTCTGGCCTCTCCCTTCTCCATTTCCTTCTCCCTTCTCCCTCATTAGAGTGTCTCTCCACCCTTTTTTTGTGCTATCACTATCTTTTAGATTAGGATTTCATTTCCATGTATCTTTCTAACCACTTTCTCTCTCCCTAGTCCCTTGGAATTGTTAGTTTAGGATTAGTTAGTTTGTATTTAAGCATTAGGAGTAGTGTTAGAATTATGATTAGGTAGAGAATCCAGCCTTCTCTAGAATTTGATCTCACTTTTCAAGTCCCAAACTTGTGAAATCATCCCATGTTAGCAAAAATGCAATATTCATGACTCTCTGAAATGTTGCTCCCTCACTAAACAAACCGAAAGGCATTTTCTTGTAGACATAGGTTCCCCATTTTGTTGTGAACACAGTCTTGAATTGGTTTTATTTCTTCACCATGATTTTATTGAAACCTAAATATCCATCTAGGAAAAAAAACCTTTCTGAACCCACTACTATTTGAAGAATATGCTCCATAGAAGGCAACAAAAAGTGATCCTTCAAATATGCATTGTTCAAATCTCTAAAATAAAAACGCAGCCAGATTTCTACATTTCTTTTCTGCACTTGTACCAATTGTTAACCCATGTTGAATGTTTGATAGGGAATATAATATTTTAATCAATAATCTTATTCAGTTCCCTCTTCATGAGCGGGTCAATTCATCGATTTACTGGTCTTTGTTTTTTTCTAATAGGATTAGCCACGAGATCCAATTCAATAGTGTGTTGTAATAAATTAGGATTAAAACCACATAGATCTTCATATTTACATGCAATTACATAAGAAAACTCTTGAAAATGTTCCACAAAAGTATCTTTTTCTTAGGGAGTGCATATCTTGCCAATCTTGAACAATTTGTGCCTACCAACTGAAATGAGATCATAATCCTCATCTTTGGCCGTTGTGTTTATCTTATCTTTTCTCATTTGATAATCTACACTGAAAATGGATTATAAAGTGACGAGTCCTTTGGGTAACTTGTTTGACCTTAGTGGTACCATTTGGTCTCCATACTATTGCTTTAACTCATTCTTATTGCTTTAAGATAAATCAGCCTCTTCCTAGAGAAATTTAATGATTTTTTTATCATTCTCAAATAATTTCTAGTTGATTTTATTGTTAGGTACCACCGACTTGACTACCACTTTGACATTTGATTCCTCTTTGCCTCTTTTGACTTCTTCAGTAACATCAAATCTTTCTACTACCGTATCCAATATGTCTATATGTTTGTTTTCTTCCCTTAGTAGCCATAGATAATGAAATATTCAAAATCCTCTACGAGGTCCCATACCTTGTGCTTATAATATCTAACTTAATGACTCTTAGTTTCATTTAGTCCCCTGATCTGATTCACAATTATCTCATCATCCCTTAAGGTCTGTAGCTATTTAATTTTCTTAATTCTTACCCATTGGAGACCTTGTATGAGAGATTCATACTTTATTGAGTTGTTATAACAAATTAATTGAGATCTAAAAGAATAGTAGTATCTCATACCAATAGGATATAGAATCATTACACCTCCTCATGCTCTTTGTATGCTTCTTTAACCATCAAATAACATTTTCCATAGGCTAATATTGTGTTCGTCTTAGGATTTCACAATGTCATGAATAGGAAATTTTTCTTCCTATAAACAATAGATGTCAAGGCCAACTTGTTTGTATGGATTAAAACCATGACACTCAGTTCCCCACTCATCAAGTAATGAATCTTTGATACCATCAATGTAATTATATGTCTCTTGATTACTTGAGTGATATTCTTGATAAAAAATAGTGTAGTTTGTATTAATGGAATTGGGTGTATAAGGTTATATACGGTATGCAGAAATAATTTCAAACCTTATGGTGACCTTGGTACCATAATTGGTTCTCAAGAGCGTGTGTAACCAATATGTGGATAGATATCCTCCATTATTGTTAAATTAATCTCGTAAGAGGCACAAAGAAAATAATGGGGGTAAATCAATGATGAAAACATCCTCTGGAAATGAGAAGTTGGGGCATGTATGTAGTGAAAGACTTAGATCTCTTATAAGCCTAATGGTCTCAATCAGGGTCACATCCAATTTCACCAGTCCCATAGAGAATAAATCATATTCAATACCAAGTTGATCTTCTATTTTTTTTGGCATTGTTGAGTTGTTTACTCCTGAATCTATCATGCAATTGTGCACTAATTGATTACCTATAATAAAATACACATAGAAGGGCATCGGATTTATGAATTTACCTAATTTATTGTCCTTTTTATGAAGGGAATTGGTAAGTAAAACCTTTTCTTTATCCTTAGGTTTTTTATGCTAGGTGAGAAGATCAGCCAGGGTGGTTTGTAGAAGATCTCTTTGTCTTGGAATGACCAAAGATTCCCACATTGATGTGCTTACATTATTCTTCTTCATCTGATTCAGGATGTTGAAAGGGGTACTTGAAGGCTTCTATAATAGAGGATCGGTAGTTTCCCTTCTAGTTCATTCAATATGTTGGTTTCCTCTTATTGGAGAGTGTACAACATGCTACGGAATTTCCTTGTCTTGCAGATTCACAACATTTTGTAGTTCTATTTTTTAAGCTTAAAGTTCATTGATTCCGTCAATTGCCTATACTGAGGATATGGAAGGGGTGGAATGTTTTCTTCCACCTGTCTTCATTTTTCTCTAGTGTTTACGGCTACACTTGATGAAGGTTCTTGACCATTCCCTTGTAGTTGATTGATTCCATAGAACTCTTCCATTTGCTGGTCCACAAGTGATGTATCACTTGGCGACATTTCTTGCACAATTTCTTGTTGTGGATTTCTTTCCGCAAGTATGTCTTATGGGAGATAATTGTTTTGTATTGCTAATGCTTAACTAAGGATACCATTGGCACATGTTTCTTGATCCTAAGGAATATTGCAAGGAAAGCACCATTCATAATCTTGCATAATATTATTCTATACTAGGACCAAAGCCTTAGATGAACCAGTCGTGTTTGGGTTGTAGGATTGAAATAGTTTCTCATGAGTGATTTGATTATGTGGGGCCACATAGAATGGCAGTTTGGCTTGTAGATAAGAATGTATTTTGGGTTGGTATGATGGCTAATAAGGATTGAAGTTTTAATCTTGCTACCTTTTTAGGGATACTAACTTATTTCCAAAATTTTACAATTGTTTCATGACCTCCTGTAATTCGCTTGAAGGGCTTGTAGAGGTAGATTATTGATTGGAACTTTGGCTTCTTAGGGATATAATTGGTGTTAGCTAGGGGTTTGTTAAGTTGCGAGTGTCTCTAGCTCTAAAAATAAGGGCATTGAAAGTCTAAGGGCTAGTTTCCCATCCAAGATAAGACTATTTTCATCCTTAATGGTAATGTTATAAGCCTTTGGTAATGTTCTACCCCCCATGGACTGAATCATGACTGAAATGTCACTATTTAAAGCCTTTAGATAGTACGGAAATGTGTATTGAGGTGCATGCCTTACCACTTGCGGAATGCGGTCCTAAGTCCTTTGAAATCTAATGTTGAAATCAGACATGGGCTCATTAGGTGCTCTTTTTTTGTCATTAGTTGTTTCACTGAGGATATATGATCTTATTTATCTTCAAAATAGTAGTAGAGGGACTCCCCTAACTTATCCCAAGTAGTGATAGATTCTATCCTTAATTCTATGTACTAGTACAGGGATTTTCCCTTAAAAGAAGTTGTCAATAACCTTGCTACTGCGTTGTCTTATGTCACATGATATACTGAGCAGATGATGGCAACATCCTTAATGTGCTCAATAGGGGTTGTAATGTTCTCTCTTGTGAAGAAAGGAACACTCTTCATGGCTGAAATTGGAATGTCATCATAGTGGGATAGAATTAGAGGACTTCCCCCATTAAATGTGACAAAATATTGATTCCTTTTTTGGGTCATGAATGCAATGGGTCTCAAAAACCCTTGTAGACAACAAGAAGGGCCTACTAGGAAGAGGAGTGGAGAGGAATCAATTTGGAGGTGATGGGGATATTTGGAATAATCTACCTCTTTTCCTTCTTCTTGGCGATAGATGCAAATAGTTGAAGGGCTCTTGACCTTTTATGGATCCCTCTCATAAGAAATAGACAATTTTTCTACTTGAACCAATAGATGAGATAATCATAGTCACCAAATGTGTTGAAGAATTATTTGGTTATGATGAATTGAGAGGACTCGTGATTATGTTATATCTAAATCAAATCGATCTAAACTTAGCTTATGGATTCACTTTTCTCATCTATAAATCAATGGTCTTTCCTTCACAAATCATCCACCAAAAGATTGAGAGTTCATGTTGTCATTTTGTGAAATTTTTTTGGTGAATCAAATAATTCATTTCATATCGTTATGCTTCCCACATAATGTCAAATTAAGTATCCTCATGCCCATAAATTGATCCATCATCCATTTGGAGTATGTTGGAGCATCCAAAAATCAACAAAATCTCACAAAGCAAATGGATCCAAAAAAGAGCATCACTAAACCCTACTCTTTCAGTTAGATCTAATCTAAGGTGGCTTTGGGATTTACAATGGAAGGTTTGCATTTGTTTTTGTATTGATTTTCATCTTTTATTGTAATTTCCATGGTCTATTCTAATCATCCTACTTACATAACTTCTTTATGTAATATGTTTGAGTTATTATTTTATTTGAATTGTGGAAATCTAGAAATGTTGTTATCTTTCAAAATGAAGATATTTCTTTGCAATTTTCTAGTAATGATAAAGTGGTTTTTATTCATTTTGAATACTTTCATAACCAGGCCTAGGCTTAGAAGTTTATACTAAAATTTCAATATTTGCAACAATAGTTTGATCACTAGGGGAGTGTTTCTTGTACCAGGATTCGGGTTCCTCTGGAAGCTTTGAGATTAAGTCCATCATGGCTGACAGGCATATATAACTGCCCACATAACAGACAATCCTCTATGATTTATAGTTGTTTCTTTGCATCCCTCTCTCAACAAGTGGGTAAGAGTCTACCACCTCCTATAATTGAGATTGTCAGCTTAGAGTGGAGTTATTGTGGTTTGCTCCCTCACATGAGGAAGCCAACACATTATTAATGGTGCAATGAATTGAGCCACATTTAGGTAATTTTATGGTCATAATATATTTTGAAATGGGAAGGAAAAAAGGGTAGAATACTAGAAGATGATGCTCTTGAATCATCAAGCACATATTAAACAAAGTACGGTGGAGATTCGAAAAGCTTTGAATTATGCAGCGTGATACCTAGAAAGGAATACAAATTTTATTACCTCATCATTTTTCTAGTTTGTGGATGTCCTTTGAAATTTTACTTCCTTTGTGGACCAAGGAACTTTCTGAATATTAAAGTAAAATCATTCAATTTATTTTAATCTTCAGACACACTATCACATTACACCTTAATTTTTGGTATGCATTCCAATGTTCTAGCAATTCACAGTGGCCCTTGGTTCTTCACGTGACCATCGCGGCACTAACTCCAGTTGTGGACTTCATGGACACCATGTGCAAACTGTAATAAATCAATGATATCCAAGGGCCTTCCCAACCCCAACCCCACTAATAAGAAATGAATGAGAGATCATGCTAAAAATTGTGTCGCAAAAAAAACTAGGGTCCCACCAGCAACCGAGGAAAAGGAAGCAGTTTTTTTCGCACGTATATTGATGTTAAACCAAGCATATTGGAGCTAATTCATACATACATGGAGATGTGTAGACATGCATTCCAAATTTTCAACTTCATGCGTAGCTACAGGGGCCCATTTATTTTTTCTCCCTTTTCATGCCTCATCCTAAGTTACAATGAAGGGGGGTGTTGGTGTGAGGAACTTTCCTTGTCATCTTGGGGCACTGTCCACATCACTTGGTGAGTCATTCAACTTATGTGAGATCATAGATATTAGGTTTCTTTAGGAGCTATGAAACTTTTGGTCATAAAATCTATCATAAGCATTAGTGTGCATCAATGTGTAATATAAGAGTTATTATCCATTTCTAGAACGTAACTCCTTTCTCCCTTGTAGAGGTATGATTAGTATTGTATTGGGAGTTACACAACACTCTTATTTGTGTCTTATTTTATGATTTATGCGAATGAGTATACCCTTTTCCTTTGCATGCACATTTCATGGCGGTTGAATGTTTTCTTACTACATAGAACTATATCATGCTACCATTCGAGTGCATCTTAGTTTATGTGTGTACCATCCCGTTTGATCCTCGTTCTCACAGTCTCTCACAAGCTCTAGGTTTCTAAGGCCTACAACTAAGATAAAAATAGGTGTCCTACTAGGATTATGAAATATATAGAGAAACAACCAAGAGGTGGTTAAAGTGAAGGGGTATAGTAATAATAAGACAATGCAATAAACCAAAGAAAATGGACATCTACTCTATCCTACAAAAATGAATGACCAAAAAAAAACCAACATATACATACAAAATAAGAGACTAAATAGGGTTAGAAATGGTTACATGTAGTATGTGTGTGAATATTGATGCATAATTCTCCCCAAATATAGTAACACCAAGAGAGAATCAGTATGGGTGCAAAAGGGGAAAAATCGAAAAGAAGATCTCCAATCCTAACTCACTGTGGTGACCTAAATGCTAAAGAGGAAAACTCCCTGAATCTAAAGTCATCTAACAAGTGTGGAATAGTGCAAGAAAGAGTGAGAAATTTGTATGTAAGAAAGTAGTTGTCAAGTGGTGTTGTGGTTGAAGAAATGTCAAGCATATATACCTGATGTAATTTTCCATTGGCGATGGCGTCAGCTATGGAAAAGTCAAAACAAGTGTAATCTCCCATGGGTGATGACATCATCCAAGGGGGAAACTTTAAGGTCAAAAGATGAAAACAAGAGGAATGGAGGCCAAAAAATTAGTGGGGATAGAGGACTAAGTTCCAAAGTGATCAGAGGTAAGGATAATGCAAATTAACAAGAAGTGGTAAGTAGACATAGCGGTACAAGTATACATAATGATTACAATGCATGTGGTACAAGTATACATAATTATTGTAATGCATGAACAAAGGGAAGAAATAAGGAAGTATGGGGTAACTAAGGCTAATATCGACATCTCTCAAAAGTTGTGGTCTAGCCCATTTTACTAAGCCTAATCACACCCTAATCACGGAAGGCCCCTTAAAACACCCGCTCAAGAGGAGAATGCATCAACATCCCCTACGTAAAAGAAATGGTTAACAGGTGTCAAAATAATAGTGTATACAAATCTAATATAGGATCCTTGAGATTGATATCTCTCAACATACTATTTAGATAAATGTATTTAAGATATCTATGTTAGTAAAGCTAAAATTTAAACATATAAGTTATTTTGATGTTTAATAAATATTTCACCCATCAACAATAACACTCAAATTTAAAAATTAGCCCCTTTTTTCACACCTTAAATAACTAAAAATATCTAAACAAATTGTGTATTTTAATAATGCATAACAATCATTTAGGTAAATGGATAAAAGCACAAACCAAAAATACCACAAAAAATCAACTATCGAACAATCATATTCATAAAAACAACAAGTTATTTCTAAAACAATCATATTCAAGTTCAGCCCTAAACTATTATTTTGTTTGTAGAGTGTAGAGGAGAGTACTAGTAGATGTGTAATCTTAGTTGAGAGGGGCACATAGGTCATGTAGGTGATTTGTTGGCACATAACTATATCACTATTATAGGTTAGTTTGTTCAATGAAGAGTAAAAGAATAAATTTTAAATTATTTGCTACAAACATAATGAGTTACAAAACTTATGCATGGGTGGCCAATGTGCATATTATGTTTCATTATGTGACTATCCTTACAATTATTAGGTACATGTACATTTATTGATCCTACTTTATCTTATTACTAAGACAATGTTCATGTGGAGGTGGTTGTTGCTTATTTTCTATGTTCAGGTGGTCTTATGCAAAAGGATTGTTACAAAACTACAAATAATTAAATATTCTCTTAAATTTGTGGAGCAAAATATTCTTAGGAAGGGTAATATAAGCCCCATGTATCTGTTGGGGGGAGAGAGAATTTACAACACGTGTAGAGAGATTGCATGGTTTCCTTTTACCTAATGTTAGATACATTAGTCAAATTATAATCTTAATTCTATTTTGAAAAAAAAAAATTAAAATTCCTAAATTCCCTTTCATGTTTAGGCTTGCCTCACTATCAATGGCCAAAATTCTCAATCATGTTATCCAAAATTCACCCTCAAGGTAATTTTGATAACATGCATCAAATTATTCAGTCCCGAGCAAGTAGATTGATTCGAGGCCCAAAATCATGTTTTTCGGGGTCCCCTCGGCTTCTCTCTAACTCTCCCATCCAAGAAGAAATCCCAACGAGTTAGAAAAAATGGAAAAAATGCAAAAAATAAGGTTGCAGGACTGTTTTAAAGCATTTCGGGTCTGAAGGGTTCGGGTCGTACCAGTGCGGGTCATACCGAGGTTCGTCGTACCAAGCTTGGGGCCGAAAAAACAAAGAAAATCGGCTAAGTCAGACATTTTTGTCCCAGGCGGTCCGCGGGACAGTTGGGACGTCGGGACGCGCGGGACGCGAAAAGCCGAAACGGCCGAAAGCAGGGAAAATCGTCAAGTTTTTGTTTCGCGTGGTTTTGGGACAGCCGGGACAAAAGTACGCGTGGGACATGAATCGGCCGATTTGCCGACAGATAGTCCATTTCGGGCGGTTCGGAGATATTTGTCCCAGGCAGTCCGCCAGGGACAAAAGTACACGAGGGACGCGTGGGACGCGAAAAGGTGAAAAAGCCAAACAGGAACAAGGAAGCCCGAATCGGCCGATGCAGGGAGATTTTCGTCCAGGACAGCCAGGACAAAAGTATGCGCAGGGACGCGAGGGACGCGAAAAGCCGAAACGGCCGAAGGCAAAGAAGAAAAGTCAACGTTTGACCCGTGAAACTTCAAACGGCCATAACTTTTGACTCCGAGCTCCGATTTTCACAAAATTGGACTTTCTGGAATGAGCACGACGTCCTCTACGCCACAAAAACTGGATTTCTTATTTTTAATGAGGGTAGATATATTTAATTAAAAGAAACATATTCGGCTCCAGTCAGTTAATGCTCATTCCCGTCAAATGACAGAAAATGCCTGCCAGACCCAAAATAGCTGCCCGCACTCAGAAGGCCATAACTTTTGCATTTCTCAACGAAATCACACAAAATTGGTACCATTGGAATCGTGGCTCCGAGCCCGATGCACAGCAATCAATAAATTCCAGATTTGATGAGATATTGATGGAGATTTTTTAGAAAACGTGGCTGGGTTCATAACAGTGTTTTATTTGGTGGTTGGGAGTGCAATTAAGAGGCATGGTCATCATTCTTTCTCTGCTGCAGCACCTGGGACAGTATGGGGAGCCTTTTGCAAGTAATATATAATCATTTTACTCCATTTAATGCCTCTTACAAGTGGTTGAAGGACAGATTTCGGGATTTCCATTTTCCCTTCTCTCTCTCTTCTCATTTTTCTATAAATTGGAGTGTTGGGCTCATTGTAAAGGGAGGTAGTTTTTGTAGCAAAGCTCTGCCAAAATTGCTTTGTGAAGCCAATGTGTTGCAGGCCCTTGTTGTGGACTCCTTGCATGGTGATCCAGGCCCTTATCTTGTAACCGATTGAACTGTGCATATCAGGAAGCAATAAAATATAAGTTTGTGGATGTATCTTCCCCTGCTGTGTTTTCTTGCATTCTTCTTGCCCCTTCAACCTTGATTACAAGAATATTGTGTCTATTATTATGTTCATGCAGGGATCCATTATCATTGTGTATGTTTGAAATATTGTTGTGAATGCATTTTGCTAGATTATGGAGAACTGTCATCACCTCTTCTAGTGTGCACTTTGCTTCTGTATTTCACGCATTTGAAGACTACTCTCACACCCTCCTTTTCTGGTGTATCACCACTTTAGTGTAGGCTTTCATTTTATGCATTCTCTCTCCCTGGTCCCTTGGAAATTTAGATTAGAATAGTTAGTTTCCCCTGCATTAGAGTAGATTGTGGCAGGTAGTTTAGGAGCAAGAACCAGCTTTCTCTGGAGGTCTATCTCAAGTAGCAAGTCCCACAACTTGGAGATAGTACCCATGTTATCCAATCACACCGTGAGTTCAAGTATATGCACTTGTATAAACATAGGGGTGCTGTGATTCGGTGATTTGACGGTAATCATGTTTATTACTTTTTATGTTGGTGCCCTTCCTAGGTGTCTTTAAATAAGTTGGCCAAACTTCTTAGAATCTTTCTTTGGTCAAATGTTGAGAAAGACACGTGTTTTCATAGAGTTGTTTGGGATGACTATCGTTTTCCCTAGGGAAAAGGTGGCATGAGCATAATTGATGTCTCCAAACAAAGTATTGCCTTAAGTGCCAAGTGTGTGGTCAAGTCCATTTAAGGGAAAGAGATGTAGAAAATGTTGCTTAGACATTGCATTGCTTCAGGTGCACCTTATGGTAAAAAAATGTTGGAAAAACATTAGGTTATATACATACCTTAATCATTATTTTGACTCTTATAAAGCTCGAACGCAAGTTTAATGTCAAGATCATCTAGAAAGCTTTTGAGCTTGTCAAGTCCTACCTTAAGTAGGCTAGAGATGGTTTCAAAACTGGAATGTTTTTTAATAATCAAACCTATGTTGGTCAGTAATTGTGACTATCAATGAAATCTTGTTTGTTGATATGCCTAGCATCAAAGCTCTCAAATTATATTGCAAAGGGATTCCCATAGTTCGGGATATGGTTGCACATAGGAATTTGATTCCTTGGCAGGTAGTCAAGTATAAATTCAACTTGAACAATAAAGATCTCCCATACATGCTTAAAATATAGGAGGTGATGTTGGATGTCATGCTCCACAAGTTGTGGATATAACCCCCAGTTGTGTGGTGGCGTGACTGGAAATGGAATATTGACACAACTTTAAGTACTACAACTTAGGGTTGCTCTACCGTATGTTGAGTCCTTTTTCACCTGGCACACTTAGAAAGCTCAATGCATGTTGGGGCTTAAATTCTTCTTTGAGAACTTGGATTTTTCGCCTTAACAATGTTTGGAACTCGAATCACTAGTCAAAAACTTGTCACTTTATGTGGTGTTTTATATATCAGGGCCTTTCATTAGGTGAGAGGTTTAAATACATTGGTATTCCTAACTATAAGTACTCACTTTATGTGGTGTTTTATATATCAGGGCCTTTCATTAGGTGAGAAGTTTAAATACATTGGTATTCCTAACTATAAGTACTCAGTTTGTCCCAAACCAGAATCTTTCAAACTCTTGTTTTGGTCATGCCCATGTGCCTAACTTGCTTGCTCTTGAGTTAACCCTCTTTTTTAACGCTTTCATCGCGAGCGAGTTACCTGGAGATTAGCTTTTTTCGATGACTCCTCTAATATACCTACTTACATAACTTCTTTATGTAATTTGTATGAGCTATTATTTTATTTCAATTGTGGAAAGCTAGAAATGTTGTTATCTTTCAAAATGAAGAGATTTCTTTGCAATTTTCCACTAATGATTAAGCGGTGGTTATTTATTTTGTGTACTTCCATATCTAGGCCTATGCTCAAATAGGCTGTAGTTTGAGACATTATCAAGGTTTGTCAAACAGTATAGTTTTGCATCATGGTGGGTTAGTGGCACCAAACTGTACTATGACTGACACATCTGAGTGGCTAAGTCAATGCTGAGATGAGGTTCGTCATGTTTGGTGTGGGACAGTTACGTCATGCGCTTTTGGGCAGGCACTCGTTCCTGATATGTGGTCGTTTCTTTGTGTTGCCCTCTTAACAAAGCAGATTGTAGTTTGCCACCTCCTAAGGGCAAGGCAAATGCTAGACTCCATGACACCTAAAGGACTATCTCGTTTCAGATCCTACAGCTCAGCGGGGTTGGCTACCCTGCTACGAGGATAGCCTATCTCAGTTTTTAAGTCCTGGTACAATCCAATCGAGTGCTCGTCGTTAGCCCTATTGTTTGAAAATGCACCATAATAGTGTAGTCCGAGAGAGTGTTAGGCTAGTCAGAACGGTACTATTTTGCAAACAGTGGTGCTCGTGGCACTCAGACACCGTACGGTGCAGATTCGAAACATCTTGGAATTATGCCAGCGTGATATGCTAGAAAGGAGCTATAAATTTTGGTGCGTAAAAATATTTCTAGTTACTTCTAGAAAAGCTACCTCATTCAGTGTGACCAAGGTCCCTTACGAACCCATTTCACTGCAAAAAATCATTCAAATTTCAACGGGTGGCTACCAACAAGACTCGGACTGAGGGAGCGTGCTCAGAGATCGTCGTCGTTAGATCCTAACCCTTAGCGTCCCACCGGCACCCGGGGATAAGGGATCTTGTCTTGGTTTTTTCCTTCTCGCAATCAGTGCACTCACTGCCGAGTCCATTGTTTGCAAACTTGGCACCAAATAGTGTAGGTTAAGTACTAGTTTGTAAGGCTGATTTGGCGGTATATGTATAATAATAATCTAGTGGGTTGTGGCACTGAACCAGCTACGTTGACCACCGGGCTGGGTGGCCAGGTGAATAGATCTAGAGGACGTGTTGATTTCAGTGCACGATAAGCCGTCGTTGACTTTCACATGCTACTTCGTTTAGCGCGTGCCATGTCCCATTAAGACCCCTGAGGCTACCATGACACTAATCATTCAAATTTGATCATCGTGCCCTGACGCTACATAGAGTCCATGGCACCTAGAGACATCTCGTCCATAGAGTCCTACAACACTATACGCTTAGGGAACCTCTATAATTATACAATGTCTTGGTTTTTTCCTTCTCTAATTGGAAGCCTCTCACTGTCCAATATTATGTTTTAACATGTCAGAGATTAGTGTAGTATTCAGACAGTGTAAGGCTGTCAAATTGATAAATACTTATTGCAACTATGGTGGAAAGTCATGGCACCGAACCTTGATATGCACTGACACGTGCTAGGTGGCTTCAGGTGACAAATAGCTAGAGGAGGCGTCATTTGAAGGTGCACAAAAACGTTGTTGCTAATAAAATGGGCTACCTCACTCGAGCATAGTCCCTGATAAGATTACTCTGAGACCAAAAATGTGATCAACTTTGATGGGTTTTGCTATCGTAGACTCTGTGGCAACTAGGAGACTAATACTCTTATCAGATCCTACACCTCATACGTGAGGGACCCTCTACAATAGCCTGTCTCAGTTTTTTAAAATGTCTCTATGAATAAATAAAGCTAAACATCGCTTGCCCATATTGATTGAAAACACACCGAATAAAAGTAGCTTGAAATAGTGTAAGGACCCTCAAATATTATATTCCTTGATAAAAATATCTGGGTGACAAGTGAGCACCGTTATTTGAACTACAGGAGACCCATTCTAGTGGCTAGATTGAATGCTATGGAAGAGTTTAATCATTTTGGTGTGTGACAATGTCGTTGCTATCAAACAGGACTACCTCATTCGGGTCATAGAATAAACTTCAAATCCCTCAAACCAAAATAATTGTTCAACTTTGAAAACTTGTGGCTATGCAGTTACTCCATTTTGCACCTATTCAGACAGTCTCATCAAGATCCTGACACCTCAAAGCGTAGAGACCCTCTATGAATAGCCTGTAATCACCGAAGGTAGATGTTAAACAATCTATGAGACCAATGTAAGGTTGAAATCAAATGGTATATTCTTGAAAATGGTGGATCATGGCACTGAACTGACTATGTTGACAATGATTCGGGTGGCTAGGTGAATTTTGCTAGAAGAAAAAATCGTTGTTTCAGTGTGAATGATTAAAGTCTGTTTCTTCCAGGCTACCTCGTAATCGGGCATAAAGTACCCTCTTTAAGAACCTTTAGAACCCTTAAATAAGTTGTTCAAGATCTCTCCCCACGGGTAGCTACGCCATGGACTCCTATAGCACTTAGAGACATGCTCATTTTGATCCTTGGCATCCTCGGCGTAGGGACCATTAATGACAATAGCTCTTTATCCTGTAAATGTTTTCCTAGAAAGAAAACTCCACATTAGACTGCTACTTGCTGCCCTATTGTTTGCATCATCACGCATCCCAATAAGTTGGTAGTTTAAGACAATGTAAGGCTGTAAAATGGTATATTTTGTAAGACGGTTGGTAATGAGCACCTCAATATTGACTACATAGATCACATCTTGGTAAAGCTTTAGGTGACAATGGCTAGAGGAGTCATTGTTTTGGTGCGCGACAATGTCGTTGCTTCAAAATGCTACCAATCGGTCAAGGCGTAGTCCCTGTAAGACGCCATTGATTTAGACAAAAAAATCATCCTTCCTTATATAAAAAAATTCTATTCATAAAATACCAAAAAATTTAAGAAGAAACGGTATTGTTACTTTCTTCAAACCTATCAACACCTTTCAAAATAATCTAAATTCCCTTAAAGATAAGATTGATGCTAACCTCAGTAGTGGTGTCTATATGATAAGTTGTTCATGTGGTAAGCCATATATTGGTGAAACTGGTAGATCTATCAAAACTAGAATCAACAAGCATGATAGAGACATCAAGTATGATCGAATTGACCGATTGGCATTAGCTGAGCATTCTCTTAAAACTAAACATTCAATTCATCTAGATTCCTCCAAAGTCATTGCTTCTAAAGACAACTATATAAGACGACACTTTCGGGAGTCCAGTGAGATCATGCATTTTGATAATAATATAAATAGACACATAGGTTGGTTCATAAATGACACCTGGAAACTTGTCATTTGTAACCTCCCTAATTGATTTTTGTTTTTCTCATTAGTTATTTGCTCCTTCTTAATCTCTTCTTCTTCCTTTTATTTTGAATTTTTTTTAATCTTACCATTATATAAATAAGTTTTCCAAAAGCATTGATCATAAGTATAAATTATTTTTGGACATGTCATTGGAGTTTAGTGTAGTGAATGGAAACTATTTGGGTGTTTCCAAATGATAAGGACACCATCAAATGTTCATGATTTTATCCATACTTTTATTTTCTTTATATTATGTTAGAATTTTTAAAAAATCTTGAATTATTATTAAAAAACAACAAACTTGAACCATTTTAAATTAAATTCCAATTATGATTACCAAAGAAATTGTCATAAGTAAAAATTAGTAACCTTGTGAGTAGTGGTTAACTTTTTTTTACTATGGGTAAAAGAGATTTGAGAGGACCTTACCTTTTACAATAACGAGCTCCTATACAGAGTAGATATTCAATGACATTTTATCCAAAAAAACATAGTTTGATAAAAAGTATAAGTATGATAAACATGTAAACTAACAACATATAAAACCAGTGATCCAACAACAAAAAACACATCAATCCAATAGTCCCTTTCACTCTTCCTTTTTGTCAATATTTTCCAAAAAAGTGGCCCATTCTTTTTCTAGAGTTCATTGTGGCCATCAATGATCTTGAAGAATCAAAGTCAAATAGCCCCATTCTTTCAAAAAATTCTTCAATGCCTCTTAGTTCGATCACTATTGACTGTAAAGCATTGGTTTTGTTCTCACAAGGATCCATGAAGATGTTGGATGGTCTTTCTCTAAAAGTTCAAGACTCACCCGAGTATCATCCAACCTTTCTATGATACAGGGTCTTCAACAAGTTCATACATCACAAGACTAAACAGCCTCGCAGCTTCTCATTGAGAATCTCCACAGTGTCGATTGAAATGAGTAAATGTAATGTAGGCATGAGTGAAGCTTATCCACTTTCATAATTCATAGACTGGTCATTCATTAATATTTACCATTGATTCCCAGTGAAATTGTGTCAATCATGTTGTCACTCTTAATGTTCACCAGGGGTCCCTACTTTCACTTTGGCTTATAATATCAATTCCCTGATTTTCTTTGTCTTTACCATAATATTTTTCAAGTTGGGAACTTCGTTCCCAGAATGTTCTAATATCAACATACTTTCACTAGTTGGCAAGTTTCAGCCCTTATCACTCAGAATCCATAACCAGTTCCTTGACCTGAAAGAATCAATAATGTTTTGTAAACCCTACTCTATTTCCATGACCTCTTGAATCTTCAGCATACTCTTCACTCAAATTAGGGTTTCACTGGACTTTCCCTAATACTTTACCGAGGGAATATCCATGTCATTAATATATATTCACGTATCCCTTGTCAAAGAATAATGTTTATTACCCCTTGGGCGAGTCTCCTTCCACCTCCAATCGGTCTGATAGTTCCTTTGTCAAAATAGCTATTGTAACACCCCAGAAATCAAGCAGCCTCAGCTTATGTTACCCTTCTGTAAATTGAATCCAAAGGTTGGATATAGGGATCTAAGAATAAATTTTACCTAAATGTGATATCTAATCCCCCCTCCCCCCGGAAAGTTAACCTTTTCTAGGATTTCCTTTTGATGCCCCGTCAAAATGCAACTTTTATCGGCACTTCTAATGCTAGGTTTTTGTCCATCCCTTGATCCTAAGGGAAAACTCAATTGAATGGGGGTTGTTTTGGAGTATTCTTACCACAACCGGCAATTTCTGAAATTGGTTACTTTCACCCTTACCTCTCAGGAATGATATCTTAGCTCTGTTCTGAATAATTGATAAATTTAGCATTTATAGAATTGTAGCATCTAGCCACAATTCTTTTGTCTGATACATGTTTTCCCCTTAAATATGCACTTATCCTTCTCTCCTTCCTATATTTCCATAGCATAGATGCCACCGTAAGTCAGTTGAATATCTATAAATTATTTAAGACCCTAAATCCTAAAAGGACAACACCATTAGCTCCATACCCATTTCTTAAAGTCGGTTGCGAAAAAATCCATTTATCTCAAAGAGTGATAATAAAGTCATTCTTAACCTTTTCCATAAGGGGGCATTATAAGAAGAGCGTGAGTTGAGTTTTCTATTTCATTTTCACAAATTATACCACACCTTTAGGTTGACCATATTGAAAGATCCCACGTTGTTGAGATTGGCACACTGATCCCCTAGTATTTTTTTCTTCACAGTAAGACTCAACCACCAAAACAGTATTGACCTTTGGGTATAGCATATTTAATTTCATACAAGGTCCCATTTGACAGTTGCCTTGAAGTCTAACTCATTTTCAAAGTAAGTGTGAGTGATATGGTACTCCTGATCGAGTACAAGGTCCATTTTCTCTCCTTTGACCAATTATATGTTGCCTTGGTTCAATATCTTCCTTGATTCCCATACAATCACTACCATTAATAGCAATATTGTTCACAGGGGTCATTTTAACCTTCATCTATTATAGTACCCCTCCAATTGGTAATATCTTGGTCTCCATAATCTTTTCAAGTTGGGTCCTTCAAAAAAGGTTCGTAATCAATAGTAACTTTCGACCTATTTCATCCATGCTTATCTGTGGAAGTCCTTTAGTTGGCAAAAGAATCGGGAAATGTTGTTATCTTCTATGTGGGCGGCCCATATGTTTTACCAGTTGATACCTCCCCAAAATTTCACAGTACACTCATTTCCTATTTTCCATTACAACCTTTTGAGATCTATGTATCTGTGTGTGTGTATGTGCTCAATTAACCGCCGCGCGCATTTCGTAGAATGTATACAACACACACACACATGAGGTATATTGAAAGCACTTAGTGTTCTTATCAACCTTCTTTGAGCCATTGAACCTCTAATATTTTTTTCTAACTATAGAAGGTCCAAACACTCTCCTCCTTAGACCATTCTAGTAAGCCATTTGGATAACGACACTTTCTCTTGTTCATTTACTTTCTACTAATCTCTCTAAGCTTCCAAGGCCCCCAACCTCCTGATTGCACTGCTAGATATATTTTTCCCATGCTATAAGAGGTACTCCTGGATCTATCCTCAGATTTTACCACTCGCATGTAAACCTTTTATGAATACTTTTCAATTTATTTACAACCGCACTTGGAATAGCTATACACAGACATAATGTTAAACATAGGAGTATTTTGAATAGAGAACTTGAGAAGAGTTCCCTGCGACCATTCTTGAGATACAGAGGGATCCTTTTATAATCTCATTTTGTAGCCACGTATTTTTCAAATATAAAAGGTGTTCTTCTTATTTCCTTTTCTTTCACTTTTAACAGTATGGGTGCTTATGGTCAGAACCTATTCTAGGAAGGGAAAAATGATACGACCTATTTGTTCTCAGCCATCCCCAAGAGGTTATATTTCTGTCCAGTTTGACTTGAATCAGCTGATCACCACTCCTCTGATGAGACCAACTATGTTTCCCACCCATTCAGTTTCAATATCCATGATGTTGTTTTTCATAATGAAATTTTTCAAGGCTTACATACTTTTTGTGAGATAAAACATTAACCACCTTTATTTTCACTGGGCATTAAAGGAGTGTTAAAGTCACCCATAACATTCCATTTTGATTTCAGAGATGGTTTCATGGAATTTAGATAGGTCATTCCATAACCTTTTCCTATCTCCTTTATGGTTAGGATGCATAAATATTTTACATTACCCAGAAATCATTAGTATTTATTATCTTTGAAGAGAATGGCCACATGATTATTCTTTCTTAATAAGTTAATACCTTTGATAACCTTTCATAGGATCCCATAGGATATCTATTCCTACCATTTATCACCCATAGAATTAATAGCCACCACATCAACCTTTCTCTAAGCAATTATTTTTAGCTATCATAAACTGCTCCTCATCCATCTTTGTTTCCTGAATAACTATGATATCAGCTTTGTGTTTTGATTTCAATTCCTTAATAATCCTACATTTGGTAGGGTGTTTAATGCCCCTTGCATTCCAATAGATATGACATTCAATTGGAAACTTGATTCTTTTTCCTTTTAAAGCTCCTTAGACCGAGTTTAGATTGGGTTCCATCAACTATGTCTTTATGGATGATATATTTTCTAGAAACTTTTTTTTTCAACCTCCCTAATCCTATTTTATTTTCCTTGGGGGTGGCTAGGTTTTTGTCCTCTAGACATTTTCCCTTGTCTTTATAGGTGTTTCAAACCCTCTTTTATGAGGTTTTTCCTCTCCTACCTTCCCTACCAATATTTCTAAATTTGCTTGTTCATTTTGTTGGACTTTGTTTGGAGAGTTCGTATTAGTAATGATACTTTTTAATTCTGTTAGATTCTAACTCTCCTCCTAGTTCCATCTCCAGAAAAATCACTCACAACCTCTTCATAACCCATTATGTTTTCAAATATGTTGGAAAATGGTCCTAATTCTTCTTCAATGTTATTATCTTCTCCTTCTGACCCTTTTCACGAATGATTATTTTGTTATCCTTTGCCGTTACATCCCATAGTAATGGTTCTAATTTTTTTGATGCTATCAATTCTATCCACCTGAATGTGTGTCTTGGTTGATTGGAAAGTGTGGTTCATAAAAATCCTTTCTATGATTCTTCATGTATCTAACTTATGTATAAGACTTCATCATCCACTAACAGGAGAGTTGTTAGAATCGAGGTCTCTCTTCCTCATTAAGCTTAGGATGTTCAATGTCTCCATTATTTTCATTGATTACTACTCCCTTATTTTGGAAAAGAGCTCTATTGGTTCTAGTCTATTCAAATGTCTCTATCTCTTTTCCTTTGTCCATATTTTTTCCAGATTTGGGTACCTCCCTAAATACCATTGAGACTAACCATCTTACATTGTTGTTTAACATGTCCCCACCCCTGACATTTTTCACATCTATCTGGAGGGCAAGTTCTCGAACTCAATCTTCTGATCCCACACACCAACTCGAGATTTCAATGCTATAAATTTAGGTAAGAAGTTTCCCATAAGAGAATAAATGTAAAATTTAGCACAGACAACCCTTGTTTTTGTAAGGGTGGAATTTTCCACAACAACAAAGGTGCCTAGGGTACTAGCAATCCCTTTGAAGACATCGACATCCCACAGGTCCATTGGTAAATCCCAATAATCCACACCCACACATGGAACTGATTGATTTTTTCTTTATTGAAGATTAAACATGGGGTCCATTTTCGAAGGAAGAGTCTCAATATTCTAAGGAACTAGGGGCCATCATTTTAAACCCTTTGGGGATCTTTAGGATTATTGAAATTGAATAAAAATAAACCATTAAGAAGGGATGAAACTTCTAGATCTCCTCTGGGTTTCCATTTCTGAATGGACTGTGACCTTATTTATTTAATGTTTGGTCTACTCCTAATGAGCTTTGCAATCAGTGCATTCTCCATTCTACCAATAGTTCGGTCAATAATACAGTTAGGGATATCAAGATATGTACCAATAGTGCTTAGATATTTTAATATTTGGTATAATTTTGGTGTTTCCCCTGAATATGTGCTCCTTCAATTGTTTTTGAAATATCCTTTCTTTTCTCTACTCTTTAATTTTATCATTACTCATAGCCACCCTCATTTGATCATTTGAATTAATTTCCTCGCTAGTTAGCTATTTCTTTCTTAGTCTTTTCTTTTTTGAATTTTTAAGATCATTATTAAAAGTGTTGAATTAATATTAAAATTGGATAAACTTTAACCATTATAATAATAATTTTAAAATCCTAAATATTCTAACTTTATCTTTTTCCCATAATTGTATTCCTCCTATTGAGTAGTAAGTTTTTACCTTTCTTTGTTTCTCCTTTTTTAATAAAATTTTAATCCTCTCTTAGTCGACCATAGAAATTTTTAATTGTATTTTTCATTCTGTTATTTAGACTTAATATCAACAATCATATAATTATTCATAATCTTCTCCCTGGTGATGGGTCTAGTTTCTTGACCCAAAACGTTGGTATTTCTAAAAAATTACTACACATTATTCAGAATAAATATCTCAACGATGAACTGTGAAAATCTAAGAAATTTAAATTATTAAGATACCTATGAAAAGATATGAAAGTATTTTAAGAAATAAGAATAAAATAGTTGAAAATGAATGAATAATTTTAATAAAAACGAAGATGATAAACAATTTATAAGACCAAGGGTTGAAATCAAATTATTTCTTACAGGAACAACCACATCCCACAATGATTGCTAGAGATGTGGAAAGAAAAGTCGATGGTGGAAGAGGGCGGGTTATCCACGGGGGTAACCGAGGTGTTGTGGAGGTAGGTGGTGTGGGTTGGGCAGGAGGCTTGAGTGAAAGGGAAGAAAGTGTCATGGGTAGTGACGAAGTTATTGATGGTAGTGGAGGTATGGGTGGTAAGAAGGTTATGAGTGAGGACAAAAGTTGTGTGGATTTCTTGGGTATATTAGAGATCTGTGATGGGGAAATGGGTTGTCGCACTCTTGGCTTACTGGTTGATGGGGGTTTCTTGGTCAAGGTTGAGGGGTGAGGTCCTAGGATGGACAGAAGGGGTGAAGGTGATAAGGGCATGGTCGGCGAGGTTGGGGTATGAGATCTAGGAGATTGGATCTTCCTTTTAGGGGCCGGTGTAAGTTTAGTGTTAGTTTTGGAAGATGTGGCTAAATCTAATTTGATGGGTGGGTGAGTAAGGCTAGCTGCTGGTATGACCCCTAAGGTAGTGATAGGTTTAGGTAAGGGAGATGATATAGGTGAGGGTAGGTGTTTGGGTGTAGATGTATGTTGGGTTATGAGAAAAGGTGTGACTTGGGCCAGGGGTGGTGACATGGAAGGTGTTGCAATAGTCATGATTGTGTTTGGTTCAGTTACCTGAAACACTTTTGGATAGATAGTGGAGGTGTCAGCAAGGGACAACTGCATTTGTGTTGAAACAAGAAGTAGAAGGCGTCCCCAAAGTAAGGCTCTATCGATATAGTCTAGGCGATCGGCCAAGCATGAGAATGGTACTGACGTAGGTGGGGATGATGTGGATCGAGTGGCAATCCTTGTAAAATATGTTTGAGATACAGGGAAATGGCTAGCCTCAGACTATGTGGGTAAGAGAGCCAAAAGTAGATCAGCGGGATCTTGAAGATCTGATGGTGAATGATCATCTATAGGTAGTGGTACTTCTATAGTATCCTCCATGGGTAGAGGAGAGGATGGGCTAGCTGAAGTGGACTCTCCTTGTGTTGGTGTAGGCAGTGGACCTACATTGTCTATTAGTAGGAGAGGTGCTACTGACAATTTCTCTGAAAATTTGAGGGGTCAAAGGTGGTGTGCTGATTATAGGCTCTTCCACGGGTGAAGGGGAAAATGAAGGGGGTTCCTCTATGGGTAGAGGAGTAGATGAAATAGGTTCTGGTGTAGGTAGGGGAGCTCAGGCTAAGATTTCATCTATGGAAGGAACATGAGGCAATTGGGAAGCAACTGGTATGTCATTGAAAATAACGTAGACATTGCTATCATTGTTTGAGGTATCACTAGCTTGGTTGGAAGATGGGGCATGATTAGGGAATGGCTTCTTGAAGATATGTAGGTTTTGGTTAGTGGGTGCATTCGGGCTATCCAAGACTAGATCTCCATTGTCTAACATTTCTTGGATGATATTCTTAAAGGTGATATAGTTATTGTCGTTGTGACCTTTGACACGATGATAGTTGCAAAATTCATGTTCCTTATACCATGCAGGCATGGGTCGCTTAGGGTCAAAACCAGTATGTGGTTTTATAGGTGGAAGGGTAATGGCACCAGCCTTAACAAGCTTTTCCAAAATATAAGAATAAGATTATCCTATCAAATTGTACTTTTGTTGTTCTCATCTGAACTGGAAAGCTTGGACGGGAGAGAGATTAGAAGGGGGTTTGGCTAGGTTTGATTGATGAGGGGGACCATATTTGAGAACTATGGCATTAGCAGACCCTTTGGGTTTTGAATAGTTGTTTTGGGGTTTCAAAGATGAAGAAGTATCATTTGATTTGAATGTGATGTTCTTGTTACGAAGTTGAATCTTCTTTTCTTCAATAGCACGAATTTCCAATTTCTATGCCATGGTGAATGCCTCGTCAAAAGTGTGAAAGGTTTGCACCTACAGTTTTGGTGAGATGTGTCTAGTACAAGCCCAAGTAAATAGTTCTATAAGTTCATTTTGAGGTAATTGAAATGTGAGCTGGTTAATGAGGCTGCGCCAGTGAGCAATGAAGTCAGCGATAGACTCATCATCATACTATCATGTGGAATAAAGATCAGTCATGGTAACCTTCTTAACAATGTTGATGGAGAAGTGATCTAGGAAGGCTTGGGCTACTTGATTAAATGAGTAGATGGAGTGTCTTGGTAGTCCACTATACTAGTCTAATGCAGGTCCTGTCAGGGACATTGGGAAATTCCTAAGAATAAAGCATCATCATGGGAAATCAGGTAGCACCCATGTTTAAAGGACAGAAAATGTTGTTGCGGGTCTTCTTTGCTATTGAAGCGGTTGAATTTTGGAATTTCCCAATGTATGGGGTATGGTCGAATAGGAATGGATGGGTGAATAGGCTCATTAAAAATTTCATCATAGGTGAGGGAATTGTGTGAGCCAGAAACTGATGCTTCTAGTGTCTGCATCTTTTCCATCATCAACTTGATGAGGTCATTAGTAGGTTGTGATGGAGGGACACCTCCTGTGGCATAAGGGGGTGGATATTGAACCTGATAGGGAGGTTGAGAATAGGGAACCGACATAGAAGGCACATATCCAGAATGGGTGATAGATGAGATAGGGGGTTGTTGATAGTATGTGTATGTAGGTGGGATGGTCATCGTGACTCTAGTAGTGATTGGGGGCAGTGTTTTTGGGATGGAGAGGACAAGATTCTAGAATGGAGTAGGTGTCACTGACACCATGGGCAGTTGTGTTAAAATGAGTATTTCTGAGACAATGGGTACAGATGGGGTTATGGTCTAGGTGGTCAATGATGAGGGGACAACAGATATGACAGGTGTGAGTGATACTACAGACACAACAGTCATGGCACGTATGGGTCCTAGCTGCGAAACTACTGGGGGGTGAAGCAGGTGAGGGTAACACCGCATTATTAGGGGCTGATGTAGAAGTAGGAATAAGGGAAGGAGAGATGGATACAGCATGTCGTATATCAACTGACCTAAGGAGTCTCAGGTGGAAGAGTGGGAAAGGTAGAACTGTAAGGCCATGGGATTCTGATCAAGGAGTCATGCAAATTCTTCGTCACCTGATAGCAATGGTGGTAGGTAAGGTTGGATCCATGGGTGACAGGATGGAAGGTGGTGAGGGACTAGGTGGGAGTGGTTGATGACTAGCATGGAATATGAGGGTGTTAGTCTAGCTGCGAGTCAGCACCATGTGAACAAGTGCTGACCTGGTAAGACTGTATTCTGTAGATGACACAAGAAAATAGTAGAAACAAAGAATAATGGGGTCTGGGAGGTGAATCTGGTCAATGTCTAGATTTTGAAAATCAAACACAGGAAACTGACACAGGTTGACTGGTGACAGTTGATAGGGAAAAATCGATGACGGTCAGTTGACCGGTGACGGTTGAGGGAAAACTGAATGATGGTTACTGAAACTGATACCGGTCACTATGGAAGAAAACTAGTCTCAAAGAATGAAATAGGAATGTTGGATGTGTACTGGGAAACTGTGTATGATAAGTAGGTATCAACAGGGGAGAAATATGATGATGCCTTGAGGGCTAGAAACATAAACAGAAAGAGTGATGAAGGTTATTCTAGGTAAAGTAACTAGAAAGCCAGAAGCTGACACCGGTTAGGGTTTAACTGACGACGGTCAGATGTGAACCAGCAACGGTCGTTGGACTGATGTCAATGACTATGAAATTAGAAAGAAATGAAGAAATTGGGTTTTGTGAATTAAATTAAGTGAAGAATAAAACTCAGAAACCTGAGAATGAGGAGATGGGGCCCTAGCACACTCAGAAAAAGTCATAATACTCCAACTATGATGGTGGAGTGTGCAAGGAAGAAGAAAAATGGAGATTCGTAGTCTCACACCTCAAAACACAAGTCAAGAAGAATGCTAAGAAAAAGCATGATCCTAACAATGATTTCTTATGTTTGTTTAGCTTATGTTATTTAGAATTGGTTGTGTGTATTTAGAAGATATTTTTTTGGTTAGGAAGGCATCCTACGAAGAAGGATATCTAAAAGGAGAGGTTTCAGGTATGTTATGGCAGGGGCAGGCCATCCTCTGAGATGATGACTCGACAGAGGCAATGAGCTGGGGAGTACCTACTAATCGGATCATGTGATCACTGACAGATTTTCCTAGGTAAGATGTTGTTTAATAAAGATGTGTATATTTCAATTTTGTGCAAGTTTGGTAAGACACACAGAGAGAGAAAAAATGTGCTTTCTATGATTCTTTGTGTCAACCATCAGTTGGGCATGACTTCTAGCATATAGGTTTCCCTCATTTTAATGTGAGCTAAATGTAACAAATCAGAATGTAATGCAACCAATTTTAAGCCCAAATCGAAAGATTATGTTCGATGACACAAATGGTGAATATGAGAGGGTATGCTCTTTCACTAAATGCAAAAAAAGCAAGAAGAATGGTTCTTTTTAAATGCACCAAAATAAAGTGTATCTTTTAGAGCAATTAGAAAGAAGAGAAGATTACCAAGGAAGAAGATTAATGTGTAAGCTTTTTGAAGGGAAAACAACACACACCTTTTTCCTAGGAATGAAGAAAATGCAATAAGAACCCCTGATGGGTCCCACCGGGCGTGCCAAAATGTTTCACCATTTTCTTTACCTTTTTGAATGACAAAACAGATAAGGGTAAGGGCCAAGGAGGAATACCTATTAAATGTTGGTCGGTTGATGGTTGTTGCATGTGTTTTGAATTCTTGATCCAATGCCAATTGTGAGAGCTTCCTTTTGGCTAGGAGGAACTACCTATAATAGAAAACAAGACCACAAAAGGATAGTTAAATGATATATGACAGTGGACTGCCTAGCATGTGCTAGATCCGGGAAGAGTGATACTCCCTAGATGGCTGTTAATCCACTATTTAAAAAAAATTAATGTGAGAAATAAAGGAAATTCCTATTGTAGTTGATATGATTTAGGTATCTCATTCAAGTAAAATAAGAAAATCTTAACATAATAGGCTAGGTTATGGTCAGATCAAAAAGGTGAGGTAGTCTATCAAGGTACTGGAACTGGTCAGGGTCTGATTCTGGGTTGTTTAGGTCAACTATGGTAGAGGTTGTTGGGTCTATTCTTGGTCAAGGTATAAAACACAGAGACCGATGTCGGTCAGTATGACTGATGTCAGTTTAGGTAGAACCAACGAGCGGTTATGGATAACTAGCGTTGGTAATGGTCGAGGTAAAAGAAACTCAAATAGGATCAAATGATGCAGGGGCTGATCTGAGATCAAATGAGGTTAAGAGTGGATAAGAAGGTTTGTGGAGATATCAGGTATACTCAGAAATGGATATTAGGTCAGAATGGGTGATTTGGTGGTGTGGGTAAGGAAATATGGTAGGAATATAAGCTAATAAGCAATGGAGGAATGAACATGTAAAGTATAAACTAATGACAGAAATGAAAAAAGCTAACTATGTTAAAATAGACAATGTTGGTAGAGATGTACTTACTATGATGCATATTTTGATGGTTGAATGGTAGGTGGCTATTGATCAGAAGAATGGTGTTTGGTATCATAGCAGTGGCTCCCAGAATGATTTTGTGAGTGCAAATGCTTCCAATATCTATCCTGGTGATGGCTCTGGATGTCTGGATGCATGAAAAAGGATGTTGGTTTCACTTTCATGCAGCTTTGTTCTCCTGTCCTCTTGCTCTCAGAATGTGCCAACCCAAAAATAAGGTTGTTTAGGTGAATAAATGGTAACCGACGATTGTTCCAAGTTGACCGACATCAGTTTAGGGGTGTGACTGGCATTGGTTAAGGTGGGATTCCCTAGGTTTACTAAAATGGGTAGATCTTTCTAATTTATTTGGGCCCAAGTTAGTTTATTCTTGTGGATTAGAATGGAAACATTCCTTTCTAATGAGCAGGAATGTGGTTAGAGAGATTTTAGGGATTGATTTTAGGGTTAGACCAAATCTTAGCTCATTAAGGAAAGTAAGACTTAGTTATTGTTAGTTATGGAAACATGCCAAGAATAGGTCTAGGGTGAGGTGGCTAGATGAGGTGTCTAGGTGAG
>JAHRHJ020000447.1:0-71914 GCA_019776745.2 Taxus chinensis | reverse complement strand
GCTTGAATAATATATTGGCTATTTTTGGGTGGACGTAGCCCACACTAGGTGAACCACATTATATCTTGTGTATTATTTCTTCTAGTTTATTTCTGTATCTATTGCTTGTGTTCTTATATCTGAATATGTGTCTATACAACTGGTGTGATTAACCCCAACACTTCCAAATCTTCATTAAGTCATTACGACATTATTCCCAACCTGTTCCAATAGATATATAGTCCCGATCACTCCCAAATCACATAGAATCAGCTGAGTCTTCTTCTTCCTTTCACTTGCTTAGGGTTTTACATTATTGAATTCTTGGTGCTTTCACATTAGTGTATGTAATCACTTGAATATCATTTGTTACAATAAGTTGCTCTGAAATAGGACTTGATTCAAATAAGATTAAATTATTTGGTGAACTTGATGTCATGATCGACCATTCAGATCCTTATTTTACCTATTCTATCATATTTTTCTTTTCGTAACCCCAAACTCTAGTTTCATCAAGGTTCATTTTTCCACCTGTTGTCTATCATACATTTGATGTGCATATATCTTCCCAGGGTTTCATCCTTGGTCCTATCCTCTGGGTCACTTTGTAGGTTTCTTATTTCAAAAATTACATTTTCTTTGATATCATGGCCTCTAAAGTTCCTCAAGTCTCCTTGGCTCAATTAATTCAAAATCACCTCATTTACAAAGATGCTTTTAATAAAGCCCTACACACAATGTACCTCTCTCGTAATATGCCACCTTCACAAGTACGTGTAATTTTCAATCATATCTCCAACCCCCCTATTATCCCTGATAACACAACTAATTAATCCATCTTTGATTCAATTCAAGCTTTACACTTTTTCTTTCAAGATAAAATTCAAGCTATGGGAACCACGATTGCATCCCTCACAGTTGAAATATGACATCTCAAGGATGATTCCCATGCCCATGCTAGTTCTTCTTCTACACCTCATCCTGATCCCATGCCTACTACATGTGCTCATACAAGAAAGGTCAAAGTCTTACCACAATAAGCACCTCTCCAGTTTGATCAAAATGTTGGGCAAGACGAAATTCTCTCTGAGCTCCTCAATCACTAGTTAATCATCTTGCCACCTACTCATTGTTACCCTCCTTATCAGTTTACGAAATACAAAGATCATCCGTTTAGAAATTATCATAGAATTAATGGACATCATGATAATGATTGTTATGCTTTAGAATGAAGAATCGAGTAACTTCAGCATGAAGGCTTTATTTCATTTGCTACACAACGTTCTGCTACATGCTCATCTCAAATTACCAAACCCCAATGGGCTCCTAAATTTGATCCTTCTATGTCTAGTGAGCATCATGCAATAGTCATTCATGATCCTTCTCTAGTAATGCAAGAGTCACCATAAGTCCCATCTAAGGAAAAATCATCAAAGGTAGAACAACCAATTCCTTCGCCACAAGCTAAGACCCCTCACCAACCTCCTTTCGATCCAGATAATGCCTATGCTGATGACTGCAACACATTTCAACATCCACCACCATGGCAAGGTCTCTCTCACATCATCACATAGATCTCCATCTCTCGTACACTCAGGGGGAATCAAACTTCCTCCCCATAGTCGCACGTTCTAAAAAACATTTTCATATTCATACTACTCACATACGCACTTATACCTTACTTTTGTTGTGCACTTCAAGTCAATATTTCTAGCAACACTTTCTCTTGTCTAAAATATGACCATACCTTACTACATCTATCTATGCTTACGACTTTCATTTCCACTCTTATGCCACTCCATACACACTTTGATCCTCATTCTTATTTATGGATCCTTCTATTCATGACACACATACTACTTTATACACATGGTACAAATCCTTTTGTTCACTATACATACTCTGGCTATTCTTTCTCATAATGATCACTTCTATTTTCCAGTAGCTCCTGATATACACATTCGAGGGGCATCAAAATTCCTCCCTCCTCACTTTTTTCCTATACCATTACTTCTTCCTATCTATACAACACAATGTTGCTACTACATACTCTATCAATCACATACAATATGTTTGCTACCCGATGACACGCTCTTGTTCTACGGTTCATACTTGACTGTTGAGGGCACAATTCCTAAATGAACCTCATGTTACACACATCTGCTAGGGGAAAACGTGATCCCTGTAATCTGCACATCTTGCAAATTACAACACACCATCACATTCACACAACATTTTTCTATCTTGGTTGCATTTACTCTTGTTAGCTTATACTACCTGCATGTTGCACTTTTTTTCCTATGCTAGTTGGATTCTTAGAATGTCGTTATATTTTGCTATACACACATGCATGTTCACATGGTATCTTGAGGTGAGTGCAAGACTTTTACAAATTTTTACATGATGTATGATGCTCGACACCACTCTTTACTAGTCCCACTGAGGATCCTTAGGACATCTACCTTTGCTACTCTTACAATCCACACATCATAGGTCCTATTGTTACAATATTTACTACTTCTGGTCACTATCACTTACTTTTTTTTATCTATACAGGCTTTGACATACTATTTATATTTTTAACATGCTAATGGGTGCTTCATGTGTAGCATTTTCCTTGTAGGATATTATACAACCACGGTTCTTTGTTACTTCTTGTTTACTATTGTTTGTGGGCTATGACATATGCCTTGCTTTATCATTGTTTTCTTATGGCTGATTCAGCCTTGATTGTCTTGTGATATTGTGAGCGATGTCCTATGTATGTAACCCGCTTTTTGCAATTCCTTTTATCTTCATAGTTGTTTGCTACATTGTATTCTATGGCATGCTAGCTCTTTTACACTAACACTCATTTTCTAGCCTATATTGTTAGCACATTCCTTGGTTTCTACCATGCACATCCCCTACCCTCTGTAGGTATCCAATTTATGATATGCATATTAATTTCAGGTCCTCTGTAGACACAAAAGCACACACTTGGGTGCATTTTTAGGTCCATAAATAGCATACTTGCATTCATATGATTCCTAAGTGAGAAAAATAGTAATTGACAACTATCTTTGGCCTATTTTCTTTGTTTCTTGTCTTCTTTTTGGTCTTTTACACCATACAAACCAATCAATAACTTTATTATTTCTATTTTGTGACTTCTGGACACCACCATGCCCAGCCAGGACGTCAATGCGCCTAGGTATCCTTCGTCCCCTCTGAGTGCCCCTAACCTCTTTCCACCTTACTCACTCTTTTTGGTCCTCTTTTATCTTTTGGGCATCTTATTTTCTTATGGGTCGGCCTTCCAGTTGTCAATTACAAAATTCAACCAAGGGAATCATATAAATACAAAGTTATGTGACCAAAATAAAGGACCAAGCTCTAAGAATATATTATCATCACCTAAGGTTACATCCAAAGGAATCTAAAAGCATCAAAGGCATCCATCTAACACTCATACAAGGGACAAGGGACTACATTTTCTGCATACACTTCATAAGAAGGGGAAGTTCATTTTTCCATCCACACATCTATTTACATTGGTACATCTAGTTATCTCCCACTATCAAGTGCACTTGCACAAGGGCTTCCTAGGGTATGATTCTATCACACACGCACAAGAACTACATGGAGTCTGAGATGTAGTGTAACACTTAGTTGTAAGTTCACTTTATCGGGTGACCGCTGAGGTCAGTCTGACTCCCCATATTGCATCTTTCTTTTTTGGGATTTGATGTGGTTTGAGGGTTTTACAGGTGAACATATTTTTTTTATAGGTTACAGGTAATTCAACGATCATAGTTGTGACATATAGGTGACCAACAACAAATATCAACAACACTTTTGTGACACCAAAAAAACCAAATTCTGACCACCTGCACAGTCACGGGAACCTAGTAGAGGATATCTGGCACCTAGGCATCCTTGACCCCAGTCCAGGCACCCTAGTCTAACTTATATCCGGTAGCTAATAGTTTATAATTTTATCTAGTGCATAATTGTGACAGTCTACCCTCCTCCTGTGTTCATCAGTTTTCCAGTCCATATCAGTTCCAAGATCAAGGTGAAAATCAGCTAAGTCCTTTTCTCTCTCTAATTGCAACAACTTAGGGTTTCATATTTTATTAGCTTATTGTTTGTGTCAATACATTAGCATTTGTATTTATTCTTTCTATCAATTACTCTCAATTAGGGTTTAGCATAAATTCTCTTTTTGTTAAATCATTTTGTGAACCCATCATCTTGAACCTTAGCAACCTAATGTTTTCTTCTTATGTATTTTAGTGTCATCGTTTTGGATACATCACATAAGAACTCCTCTATCTTCCCTCAGGTTTTATAAATCAATTTGAATCGCGATAATACCTCAACTCAAGGAATCTTTATCTTGAAACATTGAAAGATCTAGATCTGAACTTTCATTTGCACTCATGAGGAAAATTTGATCAATCTATTTGATTGCATAAGATTACTAATATTTGTCAATATTTACTACAATTCTACATACTATATATCTCCATGTTTTGCATTTCTCACTTCTCTCAAGATACTTCAACCCTATTACCACCTCTTTTACCATGTCTTCATCAACTATGTGGGTCCTTCACCTCCCATTCCTACTAACATTCCTACTTCCATGCTTACTTTTATTCTACTTTTACCACTCCACTGTGATTCAGATCAAGTTCTGATCATTCTTGGATCTTCTTCAAGACGTGGCCTAACCTAACTTCTCTCTATCAAGATCTACAGAACTCAAATCTTGTCAACTTTAGATCTACTTCTCATGACATCTCCATCTCTTGATCTCCACTTTACTCCTTCACACTCACTTTTGCAACCCGCCATTTCCACTTATGCACTTCCTCCAAATTTCATCACCCCTAAGTTTCCCACCTTCAATGGCCATGGTGACCCTCAAGAGATCTGTTATATTTTCATGTGGCATGTCTAGATTATGTGGATGATCATACATTTGCTAGCTAAGTTATTTCCTTGAGAAGTCTCACAAGATTACATGCATTAGTTCTACAATCTACTTGTTCATTCACTAACATCATTTACGCATTTAGTTGATGCTTTTCTTGCAAATTTTTCAATCAATATCAGTTCTAAGATATCTTATGCTCAATTTGCACAAATCAAACAAGGATCTAATGAGCATCTAGCGGACTATGTATTATGTTATAAGAATAATCTAGCTAAGATGACCAATGTTCTCGCAGATTCTGAATTGCAAGATATTTTGTCCAAAGTCTTTTATCTCCATTGTAAGAAAGTTTTATATTTGAAACATCTCCCTCATTTGATCAAATTATGGCCATACATCTTAAGTTACATGAAAGAAAACTCTTATCTATGGGAAGCTCAAATATCACATGATCAAAGCTTCATCATTCTAATTCAGTTTCAAAGAAAATCTACTTTCAAGCCATCTCCTAATCCCATTGAAGAAAAAGCTACTGTTAAAATTGTTTTTACTCCTGAAAAAGCTTCAATGAAAACCTCCAAAGTGTACATTTACAAAATTTCCTTATGTTCCTCGTGCATTCTATTGCCACAACTTATTGAAAATCAATCTTATTACTTCCACCACCACTCAATCTTGATCCATCTCACCCTCGTGGCCACAATTATGACAAAAATTATAGATGTGACTATCATCAATGTGTTGGGCATTCACTAAAAATTAATGGCTATGATAGTCCATTTTTTGATGTTTCAAACTTAGGCATCTCATTCAATATCTTATCGATAACAATGCAATCAAGCTCCCTAAGCCTTTGGCATATAATCTTAGTCAATGACAAACCAAAATCTCAAAATATTTAAAGATCCATTACGTAAGCATGACAAGAAAGTTATTGATTCTTCTAGCTAATCAATAAACATCGTATTGTGCCTCCTCCTTCATTAGGGCCTCTTTAAAAATTCTAGTTTCCTTAATACTAATGCATCTCACCAATCATTACATTCTCTGATCATGATTATCATGTGACATTTTCTTCTAATACACTACACAATCAATGCTTCTATCAATCTCATATTGTCAATAACACCATGATCAATCCATCAATGCCTATTAGTGTGTGCTCTATTGTACTCCTCGTTGCTATCAACTATCCACTCTCTCAACCATTTCATATCCATTCCCAAATCTTATGGCTACATCAAGCTTCCAATTACAATTGCGCCTCTCACCATGCTTGTTCCATTTGTTGTGGCACCTTCAATTCAAGGTTGTGACGTGCTCTTAGGTCTTCCTTGGCTCACACCACTCAAGTTATCTTTTCCAAGAACACTCATGTCTCAAATTCATTAACTACTTAGCAAGTTTTCACTCTCAAAGGTGTTCCACCATCCACACCATTGCCTCAACCTCATCTTGAGGACTCCCTTCACTAGTTAGAGCATCTAGGACCTCCTGGGCCTCTCAAATCTAAGGCATCACCTAGCTCTCCTATTCTCACACAACCTACTAGTTCTCATCGGTCTACTAGTCCATCTCCTCGGCCTAAGTCCCCTACTTGGGAAACCCCTTCACATTTGTTTCACCACCTCCTTCACCTCCTAGGTATCCTTCACATAGGTTCTCGTCACATCTTAGGTATCCTTCGCATATGGTGTCTCATTACACCCAATCATTCCTTCGTATATACATTGTCAATCTCATACACTCCTAGAGCATGGCCACACGCCTTTATCTCCTTAAACAATGGGTGGACCATTTCCCTTCATTTCATTAGATAAATTACTCATCATCATACACTTAGGGGGCACGATGCTTACTCCTTTCCTAGCATCATCAATTGTCTACAATTTATACTCTTACGGTTTGTGCTTTATAATTCCTATTTCTAGGTTGTCTTACACAACACGATACACATCTTGTATCGTCACTACCAAATGATGCACTCTAGTTCTATGGTTCATACATTTGATTGCTGAGGGAATACTACATCCAAACCTCACACACTACACATCATCATGATACATCTTTATCAGCATTTCATTCGTTCAAAATACTACCCTATGACGCATCTAGTTCCATGGTTCATACTCGACTGATGAGGGTATAAATCTGAAATGAACATTTCCTCTTCTACACTTTATGCTCTAAGCTTCATGATCATCTTTCTAGATTTATTTTTAAACCATTTCTCGATGACGCACTCTTGTTCTATGGTTCATTCTTGATTGTTGAGGGGTCTTTTATAAATGAACTTCATCTCATACTCATCCACATCCACTGGGGGCACACTGCTCCTATCACATTCACATTGCATACCATTCCATCTCACTCATACACAACATACTACATATCTTGGTTGCATATACTCTTGTTTGCTTCTACTTACATGTACACTTTGTTTTCATGCTAGATGGATAATTAGTATGTCATTATTTTTCTATATACACATGTGTTTTCACTTTCCTTATAGTTGTGAATGCAGACTTCTTACAAGAACCTTACACGACTACAATGATTTTTGGCATTATACCTCTTACCAGTCCCACTAATGCTCTTAGGGAGCATCTACATTTACTTTCTTACACATTACAGGTGTTATTATTTCATTATTTACTACTTCATTACTTACCTTAGCACATTACTTATTACATCACTATATACATGTTTTGACATACTTTTTATCTTTCTAACCTACTAACGGGTGCTTCATGTGAAACATTTTCCTTGAAGGAACTATTTACCACCATGGTTGTCTGTTACACTTTGATTTTCATTATTTTCATTACATATTATTGTTTACATAGCTATTCCCTTTGTCTTGTATGCACATTATATGCTTTTGGACGCTTCGTCCTGATTGTCTTGTGACATTATGAGCGATGTCCAATGTCTAAAACCCACTTTTTGTGGTCTATGTTTTCATTATTACTTAATTGAACTCATCATTGTATTCTACTCACATACTAGCTTTGATTACACTAACACGTGTTTCTAGCCATTATTTGTTTGCATGTGCATTGGTTTCTACCATGTACATCCCCTCACCCCTGTAGGGATCCCACTTCCGTTCAGTATCAGCATTTGTCCTCTCTTTTGGACGCCACATTCTCCTAACAACCTCACATGGGACATCAAATGAGGATCTATACATTGGGTGAATCAATCACTTGGTTGGGAATTGATCACTCCTAACTCCATCCAAAAAAATCTCCAAGAAAAACAAGACAATTTTCTATTATATACTCTCTCATACATCAGGTGCACTCGTTCCTTAGCTACTACTTTTACACATTTTTAAATTACTTATACATACCTTTATTGTAAAGAAATACAAGTTTAGGAGCATAGATTTAGATTTAATTATTTTCTATTAACTCTCTTTCATTTACCATAGCTATGCACTCCATTAAATAATATGATACAACTCAGAACAAAAAAGGATCACATGATTTGTAGTGGTGTATAATTAGGAATTAGTCATGGAAGGAGAATAACAATAGACCTCTCTCCCAAACACTGTTCTTTTGTGCTGAGATCACCAAAAAACCTCACACTTGGTGAAAAGATGCTCAAATCTGCAACATATCCAAAGTAAATGGGACAATTTTCTATCCTATACTCTCTCTCATACATCAGGTGCACTCTTTCCGTAGCTCCTACTTCCTACTACTTTTACATACTTAAACATAAATTACTCTAATATTTCACATACAAGACTTTCACTACTCTCTTGCTCTTCTTTTGCAGGTCTGTCCTTACAAGCAACAAGAATCTTCTCACATCAAAAAACACAAGCTCCAACAACACGTTATTACACATACAATTCACCACTAAATTCTACCTCCCTTTTCTAGTTTCCACCTTAAATTTACAATAACTTCACGCTACACACGGGCACTGTCCTTCCCCTTAGCATGCTATCGGCTACCACTTCCTCTCTAGTTTACAAAGGTACACATCTTTTATCTATTTATGTTATCGCGGTATTTAACTCAAATAACATAAAGTGGGGGGAAATGTAAACACAAAATCTATGCACTTGGGAACATTCATGGGACATGAAGCATACTAATGTATACATGATTCCTAATCAAGAAAAATAGTGGTTGACAACACATTTTTTCCTTTTGATTGCTTTATGTCTTACAATTTACTAGCTTTACACATCTTACAACACTATCAACACTTGACATATTTACCTTTTAATGGCCTGGGATACTAGCGCCCAACTAGGAAAGAAGTGCCCAGGTGTTCCTATCCCTCCTAGGTGCTCCTATCCCTCTCTTTCTTATTTTTACCATTTTGGGTCCTTTTCTCTTCTTGGTCATCTTTTTAACAGCTTGGGTCGGCCTTTTAGTCGTCAACTACAAAATTCAAATAAGGCAATCATATATATATACTTAGTTGCTTCTCTTAAATAAAGGGCCAAACACTATAAGAATTATGTATCACCACCTAGGCATGCACAAAGGCACAAGAAAACTACAAGGAATACATATAACACATCCATACAAGGGGAAATGGTTGCATTAATCTACATACACTGCATAGGAGGGGAGTTCATTCTATTTCACTGCACATATTTTACATACTTGGGAAAATTCTAGATCTAACACGTTATCATCATGTAACTTGCACAAGGGAAACCTAGGGCACAAGACACAGATACACACACAAAAAGAACTACATGAAGTATAAGATGTAGTGCAATGCTCAATCGTAAGCTCACTCTTTAGGTGACTTCCGAGGTCATTCCGGCTCCCCATTTTGCATCTTTTTTTATTATATTTGACGTGGTTTATGGGCATGTGTAGATAGTCATCTATTTTGTAGGTTACATGTGTGATCAAAACCCTAATACCGAAGTTGGAGTGACAAAGAAAATATTGGAGCGAATACCTTCTGACCCAGAAAAAGTTAGAACCTGAGCATCTAAGTGGACACTAGTGCCCAGATTGGTCACTAGTGCCTGGGACACTCCTTTGTTCCTACGGGTTCTTTGTCTTGCATATTTTTGTACTTCCGAATCTTCATCGATCCATTACGGTGTTGTTCCTAGTCTATTCCAGCAGATGTAAAGTCCCAATCACTCTCGGATCACACACAATCAGCTTAGTCTTCTTTTTCCCTTCATTTGCTTAGGGTTTTACATTATTGAATGTTCGGTGCTTGCATATTATTGTGGTAAAGCCACTTGATTGAATAATAATTGTTAAGTGATGAGTTACTCGGAATAATATTAATTCAAATAAGATTAAATTTGACTATTACTTTAGTCATATGGTGTTTTAGTTTTTATTATGGCACCCACATAGTTTTTTGAAAGGGACTGTACCCTTATACAAGAAGGCTCAAAAAGCAAGGATGTTGAACAAAATAAGCCCCAGCAACAAGAGCACAAGAACAGAAGCAGGAAAAAACCTGCACATAATAAAACTCAAGACGAACAGCTGCAAACATATGCAGGATAAAACCTGCATATGTTTGTTTAGTTATATAGGACTAAATAAGTGATTATCACTGATTTCCTAATTTTTTTGAAAAAATTAAAAAAATAGACTGTCAACTGTCATTTTTTGGATAAGTATAAATTCTTGTGTTGTCATCCCCAAAGAGTAGGGAGGGACACTCTCTCTAATTTAAGTTACTCATAAACCTATGTGTAAATTTTAGGACAAATCCCTATATTTTAGGGACTGGGGAACCTTCTCTAAGAGGAGAGTAGAGTTAGCTTTGTGTAGGACACAAAATCATGCACTGGTCTACAAGTATAGGTCCTAAACATATGATGTATACATGTGATTCCTAAGCCAATAAAATTCGTGGTTTTGATTGATAACTCCTTTTGGCAGTTTGGCCTGCTTTATCTCTATGCCACTATGGTTTCGAGCTTGATTGAGCATTTTTTGGCTTTATTATTACTGGTTCTTCGTATTAAATGATTTAATTTGATAGGCACAGGACACTAGTGCATAGTAGGCACATAAGCAATCAGGTGATCATAACCTACTAGGATCTCCTATCCCTCTCTTCTTCGTTCTTACTCTTTTGGGTCCCTTCATTCTTGGTCACCTTTTAATCTTTGGGTGTCTTTCAGCTGTCAATTACGACATTTCAACAAGGGAATCCTATATCTACTTAGTTATTTCTTTCAAATAACGGGCCCAGGCACTTAACGCATTATCCTATCACCACCTAAGCTTGTAAAAAGGCAAAAGATCACTACAAAGTATACATCTAGCACATTCATTCAAGGGACAAGGGTTGCATTGATCTGCATACACTGCATAGGAGGGAAGTTCATTCTATTTCATCACACACATTTTACATATTTGGGAAAATCTAGATCTAGCCTGCTATTATCGTGAAACTTGTACAAGTGAAACCTAGGGCATGAGACATGGATACACACACATACACAGAGAACTACATGGATTTTGAGATGTAGTGCATCACTTGGTCATAAGTTCACTCGCTGAGGTCAGTCTGAATCCACATCCTGCATATTTTTTTTAGATTTGATGTGGTTTATGGACATGTGTAGGTATTCATCTATTTTTCCAGTTATAGGTGCGACCGATGACCTAATAGTCAAACCAAAGTGACGAAGAGTAAAAGAGGTTGTTACAAAGATCTCACACCTAGAAAAGACCAGGTCCAAGCAATGCTAAGTAGACATAGATGCCCAGATCAGTTATTAGTGACTGGGGTGCTCTTGTCCTCATGTAGATGCTCCTATCATGTGAATTCCTAGGGTTTCAAACCCTCATTGAGCCTTTGTGATGCTATCTCCATCTGTTCCATAGATCATAGTCTATATCATTCCCAGGTCACACAAAATCAGCTAAGTCAACATTCCTCTCATTTGCTTAGGGTTTTACATTATTGAATGCTTAGTGATTGTACATTACTATATTTAATCATTTGAATGTCATTAGCTACAGTAAGCTAATCTAAAATATGATTTAATTCAAATTAGATTAAATCATTGGTGAAACCCAAATGTGATTGACCACTGGATCCTTATTTGCATATTACTGTATACTTTATTGAACCCTAGATACCCTTGGATCCTTCTATTTCCACCAACATGAGTGTCTCTCTCCCTACTTTCTTACAGGCCAATATAGAATGTGAGTGAAAATATAATCTTTTTGTCTAACACTTACATTCAATCTAACACTTTTCCTGAATATGTCTATTTTAGATTCACTACGACATCATCTTTTAATGAAGAACATATTACCTTTACATCGACTGAAATTTATTCTCCATATATTTTAGAAATGATCCACCCTTTATATTCAAGTTTCATCCATAAATAGGGGCTTAAACGAAATTTAGTTGATAAGGGCTTAGGGTTTCCTTCCTAACATTTGTAATTCTATATCATTAGAACATTGATTGTTCGAAGCCCATTCTAACTCCTTCACTATTTGTATTCAGGGATTTGATAATATTCCTAAAAATGTCTTAGGTACAATCCATTTCCAATTTACTATTGGGCCGACTTTTCCCTCCCATGCCATGTAATGCCTAATAATCTTAATTATAATATTCTTCTCGGATGACCTTGGATTTATGCCATGTATGCGGTCCCTTTAACCATTCACACATGTCTTAAATTCCTATACTAGGGTGTAGTATATGAGGCCTTAGCAGATTCCTCAACATTTTCCTTTTGCAACACTATTGATCATTCACCTGAAGCCCCTACTTTTACCACAACTCCCCCTAATTTCACAAAGAATGGTTTTGGGTATCAATATATGCTTCATTATAATTTCAATTGCGTTGGATTAGGTGAATATGGAAAGGGAGTGCCAGAACCTCTTTCCATTCTTATGGAATCCACCAAAAATGGCATCAGATAACTCCCTTTTCCTGCTCCTTTTATTCTTGTCACATCTTCTCCCGAGGTTTACACTACTTCACATAATCATAATCTACCTCTACTATACCCTGAGCTTATTGGGGATCCCATTATCCCAACTTTCTGCATGTATACATTTTTTTTACTGATGATGCTATATTAGAATACATGGGATATTACAACCATTTCCCCTATTATCATCACAAAAAGAACTTTCTATATGTTCTCAATGTTACAACTTACTTTGGAAAATTTGATCCTCCTAACACTAATACCAATACTTCTGACACATTTCAACATCCACCACTATGACATGGTTCTCTCCCAAATCGAAAGATCTCCACCACTTGCACACTGACAGGGGGCATCAAATTTCCCCCCATACTCCACAATTCTAATCAACAGTTGCGATATATACTACTATATACACACCTAACCTTTACTTTTGCTGTACACTTCCAAGTCAATCTTTCTATAGAAGTTTCTGTGATCTACACTATGGCACACTTTGCCTACATCTTCTAGCTTACGGATTTCCTTCCACTCCTATGCCCACTCCATACATGATTTTATCCTATGATTACTTATGGATCCTTCTATTCATGGATACACCATATTACTTTTATATATGGTGTACATCCTTTCGTTACTATATGACTCGGCTATTATGTCTCACAAATGATGACAATATATTTTCCAATAGCTCCTGATATGATATACAACTGGGGGATCGGACTTACCCCCTCCGTACTTTCTTTCTATGTCATTACTTCTTCCTTATATCAAACAATTTTGTTGCGACAATTCTACTCGATACCCGATAAACACTTGTTCAAGTTCATACTTGACTGTTTGAGGGAAATTCCTAATGAAAGTCACATTCACACACATCTGCTAGGGGGAAATGTGACCCATCTCATCTATATATATTTCATATCGCAATACATCATCACATTCACATGGCATCTACCTACTGCGTTGATTTACTCTTGTGAGCTTATACTACTTATATGTTGCACTTTGTTTCCTATTCTAGTTGGATACTTAATATGACATTATCTTTTTCTGTAAAAACATGTGCATTCACATGGTATCTTGAGGTGTATGAAGGACTTTAATATATTCTTACATGATGCATGATGCTAGACACTGCTCTTTAGCAGTCCTGCTGAGGCTCCTGGGGCATCTACCTTTGCTACTCTCATACCCCACACATCACGTCTTATTATTACAATATTTACTACTTTTTGTCACCATCACTTACTTTTTTCTGATATATACATGAGTTAACATAATAATTATCTTTCTAACATACTAACGAGTGCTTCATGTGTAGAATTTCTTGAGGATTTTATGGACACCATGGTTATCTATCACTTCTTGTTTGTATTATTGTTATGTTTATTTGGGCTCAAGCATTATGTCTTGTTTGATCATTGTTTGTTTATGGCCACTTTGGCCATGATTTTATTGTCACATTATGAGTGATGCCCCATGTATGTGACCCAGTTTTCATGGTACATCTTGTCTTCATAGTTATTTGCTACATCGTATTCTATTCCGCAATAGCTCTATTACACTAACACATGTTTTCTAGTCTATCTTGTTAGCTTGTGCCTTGGTTTCTACCAATGTATACATGTTATATCCCTACCCCTAAAATATGCAACCTGATGATATGAATTATTTTTTTTTTTTTTTCAATTTAAGGGTCCCTTGTGTGACCTTATCTCCTACATCTGTCACATACACCCCAAATGAGGGGGGAAACTATTAGGTGAACAAATCACCCTTTCAAGCCAAACACGAGCTTCCAGAACAGAACATCACAGTCCAAAATTGGCAAAGGCACACAATTACATAGTGGTATAGAATTTGACTTGGATCAAAAAACACAAAGCAAACACTAGCACCCAGTATCAGATAGGAATGGTGGGTGCTTGTGTCTTAGGGAAAAAATAAACAGTTTCCTAGTTCAACACATTTTATAGTAGTTTACAATATGGATCTATAGTACCAAACACTTGTCTTCAGTTAAAACATTTAATCATTCAACTACAATTTAGTTACAACTCGGTTATAATTCAGATAGAAATTTGGTTACAAATTAGGACGTGTCAATCTGCTGTGGCACTTATCATTTGAGAAGCATCATGAAAGGAGAGAAAAATAGACCTCTCTCCTCTCTCCCCAACACTCTTCTCTAATGCGTGAGATCCCCAACAAATCACTCCTTGGCGTGAGATCACCCAAAAACCTCATCCTTGGCATGAGATCACCCAAAAACCTCATCATTGGCATGAGATCACCCAAAAACCTCATCCTTGGTATGAGATCACCCAAAAACCTCATCCTTGGTGGCAGGACGCTCAAATCCGTAGCTCGACGATTTTTTTGTTGGTAATTAGTCAGTCCCAACCCCATTTGACAACATTTCCAAGACAAATAGGATAATTTTCTATCCTATAATCTCTCATACATCAGGTGAAATCTTTCCTTAGTCTACTACTTTATATACACTTTTACTTACTATACCTACATTTCTATGATCTTTCACATACGAGACTTTGACTACTCTTGCTCTTATTTTGTAGGTCCATCCTTAAAATTAATAAGAAGAAACTCACATCAACAAGAAAAATCTCCAACAACATGCTAGTATGCATACGATTCACCCCTAGGGTCAACCTCCCTTTTCTAGTTGTAACGCTTCACATTGCAATCACTTTACGATTCACATGGCTACTTGTCCACTCGACATGCTATCGGCTACAATCCTCTCCAGATGAAAGGTTTTCGTCTTTTATTTAATTTATGTGATTGAGTATTCACTCAACAACATAAAATGGGGTTAAATGTAGACATAAAATCTATGTACTTGGGTACATTTATGAGTCCTAAAGCATACTAATGTATACAATGATTTTCGTTCTAAGCCAAAAAACTAGTGGTTGACAACTCCTTTTGGAATTTTGGTTTCTTTATATCTTGCACTTTACTATTGTTGAGCTTGAATGAGCATCCTTTTAGATTTATTCATCTTACAGTTCTACCGGCACTTGACTAATTTACCTTTTGATGGCCTCAGACACTAACACCCAATTAGGATAGAAGTACCTAGACACTCTTGTCCCTCTCTTTTTTCGTCTTACTCTTTTGGGCCCCTTTCAATTCTTGGTCACCTTTTAAGACTTTGGGTCAGCCTTTCAGTTGTCAATTATGAAATTCAAATAAGGGAATCATATATAATCAGTTACTTCTTTCAAATAAAGTTCCAAGCACTATAAGCATTGTCTATCACCACCTAAGCTTGCACAAAGGCACAAAATCACTACAAAGCATACATCTAACACATTCATATAAGGAAAAGGGCTGCATTATTTGCAATACAATTTGCATAGGAGAGAGTTTAGTCTATTTTATCACACACATTTTTCATATTTGGGACAATCTAGATCTAGCTCGATATCATCATGCAACTTGCACAAGGAAAACCTATGGCAGGGGACACAAAGACACACAAATACATGGATAACCACATGGAGTCCAAGATGTAGTGCAACACTTGGTTGTAAGTTCACTCTTTAGGTGACTGCCAGGGTTAGCCTGACTTCACAATCTATATCTTTTTTATTATATTTGATGTGGTTTGTGGGCATGTATACGTAGTCATTGATTTTACAAGTTACAAGTGTGACCGAGGACCTAACAATGAAACCAAAGTGACAAAGAGTGAATAAAAACAAATATCTTCCGATCCAGAAAGGACTAGGTCCTAAGCATTTGAGTAGACATAGGCACCTAGATCAATCATTAGCACATAGGACACTCCTTGCCTCATGTAGGTGCTCTTGTCCTATACATTCCAAGGGTTCCAAAACCTCATCAATCCTTTGTGACGTTGTCTCCATCCTTTTCTAGTAGATACACGGTACCGATCATTCCTAGGTCACACAGAATCAACTAAGTCATCATTCCTCTCTCATTTACTTAGGGTTTTACATTGTTGAATGCTTATTACTTGTTACATTACCTGTATTTAAATCATATGAATGTCATTAGATAAAATAAGTTACTCTGAAATAGGATTTAATTCAAATCAAATTAAATCACTTTGAATGCATCCCTAGCTTGCATAATTCTATTATGGGAAAAAATTCTTACATGTTGACTTTTTCCATGGATTGCATGAGTCTATTTTTGAGTTAAATTGAAGACAAAAATTAGATTACGATTACTTTAACATTATTAGTGGTTTTATTTTGAGTTTAACTTGCTTTACAAGTTGAATTGTAAGTGAAAAATTTGTCCTTTTGTGTTAAAATAAGCATTGCCTAAAGCATGGTGTTGTAACACTTCATTATTACAATTTGTGTAAGTGTTTTTCTACTTTTTAAAGTAGATGTATTCAAATTTAGTAACCAGAAATCTTACAAAGTTTATTTTAGAACTCAGTGATGCATATAGTGCATAGTTTGATCATCAAGTACATAAGCAATTACACTAACTTAATCACTAGTTTGCTTGGGCCGTGTTTGGATGATATAGAGCTTCTTCTAGGTTATATCAGAGGTTGATCAACACTTCAATTTTCTAGTTTTGTTCTCCTTCTACAACCATTGAATGTTTTTCATTTGGTATCAAATCAACGTTCTACAAGAAATGGCTTTCATCAATTTAGCTTATATGAATATCTCTATTTTCAAAGGAGACAACTTTGAGTATTAGAGGTATCGGTTGAAGATAATTCATGTTTGGAATGGATTTTGGTAATATTTTTAATAGTAGCATCACCTGTTGATGAATGTTCTTTCTCAAGCTCAAAAGAAAGTGAATAGGATGAAGATAATACTATGATCAAATCTTATTTAATCTTTCAGATGTTATAGATCCTACCCCAGCATCTCCTATAAATGTTGGTCGCCAAAAAGGGGTTGCATTAATCTACATACACTGCATAGGAGGGGAGTTCATTCTATTCCACTGCATACACATTTTGCATACTCAAGAAAAATCTAGGTCTATCCCATTATCATCGTGTAACTTGCGCAAGGGAAACCTAAGACACAGATACACATAAAGAGAGATAACTACATGGATTCTGAGATGTAGTGCAACGCTCGGTTGTAAGTTCACTCTTTAGGTGACCTTTGGGGTTAGTCCGACTCCCCATTTTGCATATTTTTTATTATATTTGATGTGGTTTATGGGAATGTGTAGTTAGTCATTTGTTTTATAGGTTACAAGTATGGCCAATGACCTAACAGTGAACACAAAGCAGATCAAAACAATGTATAAGAACAAAGATCTTCTGACCCAGAAAAAGTATCAGAGTCCTGAGCATCTAAGTAGACACAAGTGCCCAGATTAGTCACTAGTGCCTGGGGCACTCCTTTCCTCCTGCAAGTGCTTTTTGTCCATGTATATTCCTTGAGTTCCTAAACCCTCATCAAGCCTTTTTGCATACATTGTTTCCTAGTCTAGTTCCAGCAGATGTACATAGTCCCAATCACTCCCAGGTTGTACATAATCAGCTAAGTCATCTTTCTCCCTTCATTTGCTTAGAGTGTTACATCCTTGAATGTTTATTGCTTGCACATTACTATATTAAGCTATCTGAATATCATTTGTTATAGTGACTTTACTTTAAAATACGATTTAATTTAAATTATATTAAATCATTTGGTGAACCCATTTTCTTGAACCCTACCTTATTTTAGGCCCTTATTTGTATGCCCATCACCCATATTGGTCGTTTTAGTCCTCTTGAGCACATTGAGCTTCCCTCATCTTCATGTAAGCTCTCTAAACCAATGGATGACTGAAATTCCTTAAGGCCCATTAACTCACCAACATGAGGGTTTTAGGAAAATTGATCCATCCACTTTATAAAACTCAAGACGAACAACTGCATACATATGCAGGGGTTAAAACCTGCATATGTTTAGTTGATAATAATCTAGGACTAACATTTGTACATATATCACTAATTTCCTTAATTTTTTTAAAGAATCAAAAAATAGACTGTCAACTGTCATATTTTGCATAAGTCCTAAATTCTTGTGATGATCATTCCTAAACGAGGTCTTAGGTATGATACCACACTCCCATTTGAGTTGGTCCATATAATTTGCTACACAAAATCTATGCACTTGGGTACATTTCTAGGTCCTAAAGCATACTAATGTATACATGATTCCTAAGCAAGAAAACTAGTGGTTGACAACTCCTTTTGGCCTTTTGGTTGTTTTATCTCTTGCACTTTACTGGCTTTACACATCTTACAGTTCTGTCGGCACTTGACTGATTTACCTTTTGATGGCCTCAGACACTAGCGCCTAGTTAGGACAGAAGCACCCAGGTGCTCCTGTCCCTCCTAGGTGCTCCTGTCCCTCTCTTTCTTCTTCTTACTCTTTTGGGTCCTTTTCACTTCTTGGTCACCTTTTAACACTTTGGGTCGGCCTTTCAGTTGTCAATTACGAAATTCAAACAAGGGAATCATATATATATACTTAGTTACTTCTTCAAATAAGGGGCCAAACACTATAAGCATTATCTATCACCACCTAAGCTTGCACAAAGGCACAAGAGCACTACAAAGCATACATCTAGCACATTCATACAAGGGACAAGGGTTGCATTGATCTGCATACACTGCATAGGAGGGGAGTTCATTCTATTCCATCACACACATTTTACATATTTGGGAAAATCTAGATCTAGCCCGCTATCATCATGCAACTTGCACAAGGGAAACCTAGGGCACATGACACATATACACACACACAACACAAGAACTACATGGAGTCTGAGATGTAGTGCAATGCTCGGTCATAAGTTCACTCTTCGGGTGACCGTCGGGGTCAATTTGATTCCACATTCTGCATATTTTTTATTAGATTTGATGTGGTTTGTGGGCATGTGCAGGTAGACATTTTTTTGTAGGTTACAGGTGTGATTGGAACCCTAACAACAAAAACAAGAGTGACAAAGAGAAACTTGGACAGCGAAGACCTTCCAACCCAGAAAAGACCAGAACCTGAGCATCTAAGTAGACACAGCACCCAGATCAGTCATTAGCACCTAGGGTGCTCCTGTCCTCCTGTGGGCGCTTCTGTCTAGTACATTCCTAGGGTTTCAAACCCTCATCGAGCCTTTGATGTTGTTTCTAGCCTTGTTCCAGTATAGATACATAGTCCATGATCACTCCCAGGTTGCACAAAATCAGCTAAGTCATCTTCTTCCTCTTCATTTGCTTAGGGTTTTACATTATTGAATGCTTAGTGATTGTACATTACTATATTTAATCATCTGAATATCATTTATTACAGTAAGTTACTCTAAAATAAGATTTAATTCAAATTAGATTAAATCATTTGGTGAACCCAACTCGTGATCAACCACTTATCCTTATTTTTCAACACTCTTAACTTATATTACCTTTGGATCCTTCATATTTCACCAACATGAGTGTATCTCTCCCTACTTTCTTGTAGGCCAATCCAAATATGAGTTGCATATTTTTGTCTAACACTTACATTCATCCTAACACTTCTCCTGAATATGTTTATCATAGATTCACTATGACATTATATTTTAATGAAAATCATATTTACCTTTACATCTGCTGAAATTTCTTCTCAATCTATTTTAGATAATGATCCACCCCTTTATATTCAAGTTCACATCCATAATATAGGGGTTAAATGAGCTTTAGTTGATAATGGATCCGGTCTTAACATTTGTAATCTATCATTCCTTCAAAAAATTGGCCTTTCTGAAGCCTCCTTAACTCCCTCATCTATTTGTATTCACAGCTTTGATAATATTCCTAAAAGGGTCTTAGGTACAATCACACTTCCCATTACTATTGGGCCATGCACTTTTCCCATCCCATGCCATGTAATGCCTAATAATCTTAATTATAATATTCTTCTCAGATGACCTTGGATCCATGCCATGCATGTGGTCCCTTCAACCCTTCATGCATGTCTTAAATTCCTATACCAGGGTGTGGTCTATGAGGCCTTAGCAGATCCCTCCCCATTTTCCTTTTGCAACACTATTGATCATTCACCTGAAGCCCCTACTTCTGCCACATCTCCTCCTAATTTCACAAAGTATGGTCCTGGGTATCAGTATATGCTTCATTATGGTTTCACTGGCACCAGATTAGGAAAATATGGAAAGGGAGTCACAGAGCCTCTTTCCATTCCCACACAATCCACCAAACTTGGCATCAAATATCTCCCTCCACCTGCTCCTTTTATTCCCACCACATCTTCTCCTGAGGTTTACACTACTTCACATACTCATAATCTTCCTCTACTATACCCTGAGCTTATTGGTGATCCCACTTCTCCCACTTGGCCTGAATTAGATACATTCCTTACTGATGATGCTCTATTAGAATACATGGGAACTTACAACCATTTCCCCCTTACCATCACAAAAAGTGTTTTCCATATGTTCTCAATGCTACAACTTACTTTGGCGAATTTGATCCTCCTAACACCAATACCGATACTCCTGACACATTTCCACATCCACCACCATGGCATGGTCTCTCTCCCATCATCAGATAGATCTCCATCACTCACACACTTGGGGGCATCAAACTTCCCCCCATAGTCACATGTTCTAATCAGCAGTTGCCTATCCATACTACTCACATACACACCTATACCTTAGTTTTTATTTGCACTTCAAGTCAATCTTTCTAGCAGCACTTTCTCTTATCTACACTATGAGCACACCTTGCTACATCTATCTATGCTTATGGATTCCCTTTATGCTCCTATGCCACTCTATACATGTTTTTCTCCTCATGCTTACTTATGTATCCTTTTATTTATGATACACATACTACTTTATATATATGGTATACATCCTTTCATTCACTATACATACTCCGGCTATTCTTGCTCACAATGATCACATCTATTTTCCAGTAGCTCCTGATATACACACTTGGGGGGCATCAGACTTCCCCCCTCCTCACTTGCTTCTTATACCATTACTTCTTCCTATCTATACAACACAATGTTGTTACTACATACTCTACCTCGATTACTACCGATGAAACACTCTTGTTCTATGTTCATACTTGACTGTTGAGGGCATAATTCCTAAATGAACCTCACATCACACACATCCACTGGGGGGAAACGTGACTCCCCTCATCTGCACATCTTTCATATCAATACCATCACACATTCACATGGCATCTACACATCTTGGTTGTATTTACTCTTGTTAGCTTATACTACTTACATGTTGCACTTTGTTTCCTATGCTAGTTGGATACTTAGTATGTCATTATCTTTTTCTATACACACATGTGCATTCACATGGTATCTTGAGGTGAATGCAGGACCTTTACAGATTCTTACATGATGCATGATGCTTGACACCACTCTTTACCAGTCCCGCCGAGGCTCCTGGGGGCATCTACCTTTGCTACTCTCATACTCCACACATCACAGGTCCTATTGTTACAATATTTACTACTTCTTGTCACTATCACTTACTTTTCACTGATCTATACATGCTTTGACATACTATTTATCTTTCTAACATGCTAATGGGTGCTTCATGTGTAGCATTTTCCTTGCAGGATACTATACAACCATGGTTATCTGTTACTTCTTGTTTGTTATTATTTGCCATTGTTTGCAGGCTATGCCCTATGTCTTGCTTGATCATTGTTTTCTTATGGCCACTTTGGCCCTGATTGTCTTGTGACATTGTGAGTGATGTCCCATGTATGCAACCCATTTTTTTGGTCCCTCTTGTCTTCATAGTTGTTTGATACATTGTATTCTATTGCATGCTAGCTCTTTTACACTAACACTTGTTTCTAGCCTATATTGTTTGCATGTGCCTTGGTTTCTACCATGCACATCCCCTACCCCTACAGGTATCCAATCTATGATATGCATATCAGTTTCTAGGTCCTCTCATTTGGGCCACATCCTCCTACATTCATCACATGCACCCCAAATGAGGGGGGAAACTATTGGGTGAACAAATCACCCTTCCAGTAACACAGAGCTCCAGAACAAAACATCACAATACAAAATTGGTAAAGGCACACAGTTACATAGTGGTCCAGAATCAGACTTGGATCAAAAACACAGAGCAGACACTAGCACCCAGTATCAGACATGAATGGTGGGCGCTTGTGTCCCACCTGGGTGCTTGTGTCCTAGGGGAAAAAATAGACAGTTTCTCAGTTCAACACAGTTTTCCAGCAAGTTACAATATGGATCTACAGTATCAAACACTTGTCTTCAGTTACAAAATTCATTCAATTTAGCTACATTCAATTACAATTTAGTTAACTCGGTTACAATTCAATTACAAATCGGTTACAAATTGGACGTGCCAATCTGTAGTGGCACTTATCATTTGAGAAGCATCATGGAAGGAGAGAAAAATATACCTCTCTCCCCAACACTCTTCTCTTGGCGTGAGATCACCCAAAAACTCATCCTTGGCATGAGATCACCCAAAAAACTCATCCTTGGCATGAGATCACCCAAAAAAATCATCCTTGGCATGAGATCACCCAAAAACCTCATCCTTGGCATGAGATCACCCAAAAACCTCATCCTTGGTGGTAGGACACTCAAATCCATGGCTTGACGCTTTCTTGGTTGGGAATTGATCACTCCAACCCCATCTGACAACATCTCCAAGACAAACAAGACAAATTTCTATCCTATACTCTCTCATACATCAGGTGCACTCTTTCCTTAGCTACTACTTTTACACACTTTTTATTTATACATACGTCGATTTTTCATATATGAGACTTTGACTACTCTTTTTCTCTTCTTTTGCAGGTCCATCCTTACAAGCAACAAGAAGCATCTCACATCAACAAGCACAAGCTCCAACAACATGCTACTACACATACGATTCACCCCTAGGGTCTACCTCCCTTTCCTAGTTGCCACACTTCACATTGCATCACTTCACGCTTCACATGGCTACTTGTCCACTCGACATGCTATCGGCTACACTCCTCTCTGGATTACAAGGTACACATCTTCTATCTACTTTATGTTATCAGGTATTCACTCAACAACATAAAGTGGGGGCAAATGTAGACACAAAATCTATGCACTTGGGTACATTTCTAGGTCCTAAAGCATACTAATGTATACATGATTCCTAAGCAAGAAAACTAGTGGTTGACAACTCCTTTTGGCCTTTTGGTTGCTTTATCTCTTGCACTTTACTGGCTTTACACATCTTACAGTTCTTACCGACACTTGACTGATTTACCTTTTGATGGCCTCAGACACTAGCACCCAGTTAGGACAGAAGCACCCAGGCACTCCTGTCCCTCCTGGGCACTCTTGTCCCTCTCTTTCTTCTTCTTACTCTTTTGGGTCCTTTCACTTCTTGGTCACCTTTTAACACTTTGGGTCGGCCTTTCAGTTGTCAATTACAAAATTCAAACAAGGGAATCATATATATACTTAGTTACTTCTTCTCAAATAAGGGGCCAAGCACTATAAGCATTATCTATCACCACCTAAGCTTGCACAAAGGCACAAGAGCACTACAAAGCATACATCTAGCACATTCATACAAGGGACAAGGGTTGTATTGATCTGCATACACTGCATAGGAGGGGAGTTCATTCTATTCCATCACACACATTTTACATATTTGGGACAATCTAGATCTAGCCCGCTATCATCGTGTAACTTGCACAAGGGAAACCTAGGGCACAAGACACATATACACACACATACAAAAAAAAATGGAGTTTGAGATGTAGTGTAATCTCGGTCATGAGTTCACTCTTTGGGTGACCACTGGGGTCGGTCCGAATCCACATTTTACATCTTTTTATTAGATTTGATGTGGTTTTTTGGCATGTGTAGGTAGTCATTTGTTATATAGGTTACAGGTGTGATTGAACCTAACAATGAAACCAGAGTGACAAAGAGTGAATAACAACGAAGATCTTCCAACCTAGAAAAGACCAGATTCTAAGCATCTTAGCAGACACAGGTGCCCCAAATCAGTCATTAGCACCTAGGGGCACTCCTTCCTCTGTAGGTGCACTTTTTCTATACATTCCTAGGGTTTCAAACCCTCATCAAGCCTTTATGACATTGTTTCCATCCTATTATAGTAGATACACAGTCTCGATCATTCCCAGGTTGCACAAAATCAACTAAGTCATCATTCCTCTCTCATTTTCTTAGGGTTTTACATTGTTAATGCTTATTGTTTGTGTATTAGTGTATAATCATTGAATATCATTTATACAGTAAGTTACTCTGAAATAATGTGAGTGACACTTTCCTTGATATGTGGGTCAACTAAAAGTCACTATGGATATGAGATTTTGTTTATGAATTTGATTGTAATTTGTGTAAGTATTTTTACTATAATAACTATTATTACAAATTAGAGTACACTCAAAATCAAGGTATATTAAGTATTGTAGAAAGTGGTCCATATAATGACAATAGTTTCGACCATTTCAATCATAGGCAGCCAATCTAGTGGATGACCAGTATGCCCTGGTGAAGGTCGGATGATTAGCAGGATATTCGAGGTTACTATCAGTACTTTAAACCCTTTCAGTTCATCAGTTTCATAGTTATGTTCTATGAAATGGATCCTTTAACTCAGTTTTTCATTATCATTACTTAGGTTTATAAGGATTATTGGGCTTATCCCATGTCATAGTGATCATAATATTTTAGGATCATTATTTGATATTAGAGTCTGTAATCAGGGTTGGATAAATATCATGTTTGTTAAATATCTTGAAGAAGGTATTGTTTCCATGTTAGAACCAAACATTTAGGATGATTAGAACATTGCTTTATTAAGATAAACATTATAAGAAAGTCACAATAAGCTATTCAGGATCGAAATCTTGATTACAAATGATCAGATGCTTGATTACATCAACCTCAGGGTTGGTGGATCACAAATGGAAGACACAAGATTACACTCAAGAATTGTTTTATCATGAGATGTAGGTCACATAGTAAATTTGTGAATTGTCTTCAAGTATACTTATTTAGTAATTGTCTACTTAATAGGTTCGGATATTTGCATTAATGGTGGCAATTCTTAGGAATTAGTGTTATGGCATTTGAAATTCTATCAATAAAAACTGCCTTTAAATGTATATTTTCTTAGGAACTTTCCATTAGGTCATATGTTTGTGTAGACACAAAATCATGCACTTACTATGTACATCATGCCTTGAAGTATTTCATTATATGCATGATTTATAAGAAAGAAAATTGGACATTAACAACACTTGTTTTACTTTTACATTGTTTTATCCTTATGATACTCTTATCATTTACTTTTTTTGAATAATTACTTTACTTCTAGACATTGGATAACATGTGACCTAGCCTTGTATTTTCTGTTATATCTTCTAAGCATCCTAAACAATGTTGCACCCATTAGGGACAAGGAGCGCCCAGATGCACTATTGTGCCCTTTGGTTGCTTCTTTCCTTTTCCCTCATTTTCTCAAATTTGAAATGTCCACATCATTTGTTATATTTTATAAATTACTACCCATCACTTTTGTTGGTCATTTTTTTTGTTGTTAATGAAAAAATTAAAACAATGGAATCATATATATATGTACATGAATTACTCACTATTATTAAGGGCTCTAGAAAATTTGAGCTATTACTTATTATCTACTACTTGGGAAAGAGAAACATTCAAGGAACTCCATTTTGGGTTGCATTATTCACTACATAGAAGGGGTTATTTCTTAATTTTGTCTTACACATTCATGTTGGGGGAAAAGTAGTTGTAGCGTATTATCTTGGTGTAAATGGCACAAGGGAAACCTAGCTTCAAGGGACATAATTCAATCACACACACACTAGAACTATATAGAGTCTGGAATGTAGTACAACACTTGAGAGAAAATCACATTTGGGTGACCTCGAGGTATGTATGACTCAAGCATATGCATTATTTATTTCATCTAATGTTTGTTTGAGCCTTGTGAATGTATCTAGGGTTTATTTTGTAGGTTCATGTGACAGTGAAACTCTACAACAAATGAAAGTGACAAAAATGTGAAAAAGAACGATAAGATCGGACCCTGAAGAAGATCAGAAGTAAGTTATTACCATAACACTAGCCCAATTCAGATACTAACGCCCAGGTGGTCCTTATCCTTATCTGGGTGTTTTTGTTTCCAAAGGAATTTCAAATTCCAGTTTTCTAGAAGAAACTTACTCAGTCCATATCTAGCATAGACCCAGTTTCTAGCCTAAATCAGGCCTCTAGATCTTCGCATACAAGCTAAGTCACTCTCATCTTACTATTTATTACACTTGTTTTTTTCTTACATGATAGATCTTTCTCATTAGTGTTAATATGTTTTATCTTAGTCCTCTGATTAAGATTTGATTTCATTAAATTAGACATGAACACTACAAGTGTTGATGAATTAGTAAGTTTTGTTGTGTCCCATGAGGATAAGATGAATATATATGTAGGAAATCGAGAGCATGCATTTGAAACCAATGCTAGAATTTTAAAGACAAGCAAAAATGACAAAAAAAAAACAATCAAAAAATTAAAATAAATTTATTGCAAATGGAAAAGAAAAAGAAAAATTTATAGGGAGGAGTAAGAAATCATTTATTTGTAATTATTGCAAAAACTTGGACAATTTATAAAAGATATCAAGAAATTGGTAGCAAAAAATCAAGCTAATCAAGAGGGTGAGAAGTAGGCACTCCAAAATGAACAAAGTGAGATGAAGAATGACTCAAATTATGGTCTCACATGTAATGTGGGAAAAGAGAATGCCAAGACTATGTGGTTTTTAATTTAGATTTCTCAAATCACATGATAAGTCAAAAAAAGGTTTTAGTAGGCTACACGACACCTTCAAAAGTCAAATTCACTTAGGGGATGGAAAATCCATCCAAATTGACGGCAAGGGTAACATGCAAATCACCTCAAGTATAGGTAAAGGTGAAATTAATTATGTGTATTTTTATCCAAGTTTGAATCATAATTTGATTAGTGTTGGACAACTAATTGAAAACTGGTTTTAAAATACTTTTTGAAGATGGGGTTGGTTTAATTTTTTATATGAAATTTGGAAATAGATTGATTGGAAAATTCTACATGGAAAAGAATAGAATATTTCCACCAACGATCAATTTGATTAATGGAGGTACTTGTCTCTCTGTCATTGAGGATGTTAACATGTTGTGGCATTTAAGATATGGTCATATTAGTTTCAAAATTTTGCATATTTTTAACACAAAGGATATGGTAAGAGGTCTTCTCAAGCTATATTGAAAAAAAGATGTTGTATGTAAGGCATGCATTATTGGGAAACATCACAGGGAGTCCTTACCTATCAACAAAGGGAAAGAAAGCAAACCCTTGGAGTTAATTTATTTAGATTTATGTGGACCAATTTCTTGTAGAAGTATTGGTAAAAATTTGTATTTTGTATCTTTCATTGATTATACTACAAGGTTTATAAGGATTTTTTATGTTAAAATAGAAGAGTGAGTATTTTTCAATTTTAAGAAATTTCAAAGCGTTGGTTGTAAAAAAAATGGACATTCCATCAAAACCCTAAGAATGGATAGAGGTGGATACTTTTGTTCTAGTGAAGTTTCTTAGTTTTTTGTTATCAAAAAATAATCTCACACTTCATTTTTGGGAAACTAATTACAAATTCTAGACTTAAAGGATTTAATCATGATTATTGATTCATTTGGGTACCTTAGTATCTTTTAAGTTGTCAAATTTACTTACACAAATAAACTCTAGGATCATATAGTTGAATCAAAGAATTTTTTTTATCAAAATACTATGTTTTGGCCTCATAAAGGGGTTGCGACATTCAAATGGTTCATTTTATGAAGGATCCAAAATTTCAAATTGTATCAGGTGATAAAGGGGACAGATGGTGGTCACTCAACACTTTTTACCTTCCATCCAAGTTGCACCTGAGATGGAGCCAACTTGGGTGAATTGGAACATGAGTCAAGTTGATCAAGTTGGTCACTGCGTTGATTTCAAAGATGAGTTGGGTTGGATCTAAAATTGAATAAGTGTTGAATCAAAGGAATCATGAACCTGAGAATCATGAAATCCCATAATTGGTCCACATGGACCAATGATAGTGGGGATTAGACAGGACCGGAGTTCAAGTTCGGGTCATGGGTTGTAGTTAAAGGATCATGGATCAATGTCTAGCTAGTCAAGATCTTAGGGATCAGACGATCTTAGTAAAGTGAGTGAAAGTGGCTAAGGGATGGGTCTCGGGATCTGAGATCCCAAGATCCTGAAATACATAAAGGTGACCCCGAAATAGTTTAAGGGGAAGACTTGGAATCCCTGAGAACATGAGGCGACCCAAACTAATGATTATTCCAATGGAGATGCTTCATGACACAAGATATTCTTAGGAAACAAGCCTGAGATCAAGGGATGACCAATCAAAGATGATAACACATAACTTGAAAAGTGACCCGAAGATGAAATTTGATGGCCATGTGGATTAACTATGTTGAATGGCATGTGGATCTTCAAATGATCATATCTTTTTATCAGGTCACCAAATCACATAAAAATGGTCTTGTTGGAAAGATCATAATGAGGAACACATCATGATATGAGTAGTTGTGGGTCCATTTAGGTGTGTTTATGATAAACCTTTGAGTTAAAAGGGCCCTTAACCATTTTGAACCTAAGCTCTATGACCATGTTTTGGACTGATTTCAAATGCTCATTCTTTTGATCCAAAGATCTTGTTCACCTGCACATGGTATTATTAAAAAGATCTTGATCAAGCTTCAATATGGGATTAGTTTCAAAGATAATGGAGAGATCAAGGAGAATATTTATGACAAAGTTTTGAGCCTTTTTAGCTTGTTTTCTCATTCAAATAGTGCCCAAATTAGATCAAATCACCTCCAACAACTAGCATTGAATTGTCCTGAGCAACCCTGTCATGATTTGATCTAATTTTACATCATCCAAGAAAGTCATGACACCCATACTTGGTCACATATTGCACATTTTAATGTTGATTGGTCCCTTAGTGGTTGAGAAGTGGGTGATCTTATTGATTTCTGGAGATTTTCTGATCCTTTCTCCTCTCTTCTTTCTCTATATAGTGCAACTCAAAATTCATTGTAATGATCCTCTCCCAAATGTAAAGTTACCATGCCCAAATGGTGGCTGAACATTTTGAGTTGCAAACCTATGATATGGACTTGTGTAATGCATTCAATGCCTTCCAAATGGTTGAAAATGGACTACATATTCAGGGACAATAATATGATGTCTTATCGTGGCTCTTCTACCCTTTGGCTTCTATTATTGTCTCTTACTTCTCTCTATTTTTCCATTTCATGATGTGTGTGATTATATTTGCATGGTTTTAGTTCATTGTGTCAATCATGCAGGGAATCAAGTTTGATGAAGTATGCAGGGTGAATGTGGCTTGTTTCTATTGTCTTGGCCTTGCATTTGTCTCTTTGTTTCCATCTCAAGGAGAATGATGCACTTTTTATTTTCGTGCAATCACCACCCCTTTTCTTAGTTTATTTCATGCATTTTTCCTTCCCTGTTTCCCCTAAAATAAGTAGCTTAGCTTAGGAGTAGTGTTATAATTAGAGTAGTTAGTTAAGGAACCATCCTTCTTTGGAGGTCTGTCATAAGGAGTAAGGTCCCACACCTTGGGGACATTCCAATGTTTCATTGAGGTGTTGAGCCTAGCCTCATGAAAGGGTGCAATCTCAGGTAACAACAATTTTTGGCATGCCTGGTGGGACATCTTGAGTCATTTGCAACTCATTTCACTAAGATTGGTGTGTGTCTTAGTTGTATCTATCCTTTGGAGGAATCATATCAAACACCTGGCAACTCCATTAGTCTTAAAGACCCATTCTTTCATTTGCAGACCATTTTCCATCCATCTTTCATATCTTAATGTTTCACTCTTTCATGGCTCTCCAAAGAGCTTACCCATTCCCTCATTTCAACTCTAGTCCCCCTCCATTTGCAGCAGTGGATGAAATCCCCAAAACAACTTAAAAACTTCCTCTCTTTCATGGAATGAGATATAAGCCCTGTTGAGCATATCCAATATATGACCAACCATTGTCCCATCCACAATATCATAGAAGAGAATGTTTATCTCATAATTCTTGTCTCTTCATTCCAGAGGTAAAGAAGAATGGTACCTAAGTTTGGCTCCACAATCTATTTCCACATGGGATCAGCTTGGGAGAAAAGTTAGAGAAAAATTCAAGGAGAATGTAGACATTATATCTCTCATGGAACACCTCAACACCATAAAGAGAGACTCAATGGAGATTGTCTCATACTTCAATCTCATATTCACAGGACTTGGAAGAGAATCCCTCAAGAATTCAGACCCCAACTAGGTATGGCATTCTTATATTATTGGAGAGCCTTTGATTCTAATCTTGTTGTAATGATTCAACCTTTGGGAGGATAGCACTCTTCCTCAGGAATTTGATGTTGTTATCCAAGCTGAGAGGATTTTAATACAAGATGGAAAGAGAAAAGTCATTCCCATTGCTCCCATTCTTACCTCACTTTGTGAATTACCTCCAAATCCTCATGCAATTATTGAGTTTCCTAATGTTCAACTTCAAATCTAGCAAGTCCCTTATGGTTCTTAATCCTCCATTTTTTTATCCTAGAAGCTCGTCATATCCAAATTTCCCCTATGTTTTACAAATTCTCTCCCACCTCCACCTATGGCATTACCCAGCCCTCCAAAGTCCTTGTCATGAAATTTTGAGGGATTGTGGTATCACATATGTTGTCCCAATCCCCTATCCAACACTCACTAATCAAAGCCCAATTACTCTACAGTGTTGGTAAGTGGTGGAGTTTAATTACTATAATGAGGGGACAACTTGCAATACCCTTAACACTCCAAGCAGTTTTCAAATTCCATGTAACTATTTTGAGGATCAAATGCAAGAGCAACATAGATTTTCTCAATATTATTGAGTTGCCAGTTTAGAAGGGATCATTTGGAAGTTTTAGAGGATCATATCAATGAGTTTGGGCTCAAACCATCTCTATATGGAAGTTTAATCAATGAGAAGCCGCTTACCAATGTCTCATATCTAGTTTAAACCAGTTTCGCCAAAGGAAACAATGATATATCAATTACATATTGGTATGACTACAATTTGGATTATGAGAGTGTTCAAAATGTGAAAACGGGGGCATCCACCATTGAGAACAGAGATCAAGTAGGTTCAGAGGGAAATCAGATTGATCTTGAGGATGAAGAGAAAGTGTTTTTCAACATTAACATCCAGACAAGGCTTGAGGAAAAAAGAGATTCAAGGTGAGCAAGATGTTTCGATTGAATGTATTGACCCTCATTGTTTTGCATGTTTAGAGCTTTCTACCTTCATGGAGGATTGGAGTCCTGATTCACAAGATCATTTCCATATACTACAATTGATCAAATAGATCTTTGTGAGGGTGAATCTGAGTTTAGCTTAAATGTTATATTTGAGGATGAGAAATGGGAAAAAATAGAGCTAAGTGTGAAAATAAAGGTGTTTGTTGAAGAGAAAGCAGAGGAAAAACAAGTTAAAATTGCTTGCAAACACTCTCCATGAGAAGAAGGAAGATGGTCAGCCTGTACGGGAATGCAAGAGATCATCTTTGAAAAATGTGTGCCCATCAGATATCTAAGTGTTTCAGAGCTCCATTTTGAGTTCTTTTGTCATGTTCATTTCAAAGCATGAGGAGAACCTTCAAAATTTCAAAGGTCAACTCCAATACCTCCCAAACCCAAATGAAGATCAATTACAGGTATTTTTTCTCCTTTCAATTGATACTTTGGAAAGAAATGATCAATTGCAAACTAGTTTTCCACTTCATTATCAATCCATGGTCGTTATAAAAGTTGATTTCATGGCCTCTTTTCATTAGAAAGGGAAGTTATTTTTCCCAACCAATTCTAGGCTTTGTTTGACTTGGTTTTGTACATGGTTAGAGTAGGAGTAGTGTAGGTTGTTTTTAACAAAACAAGTACTTTGCACACTCTACATGTTTTCACTTGAATCATGTATGATTTCTCTTTTGTATATAGTTTTTGGAAGCTTCTTTTCAGTTGTGCACAGTCATATCAATCGCACCTCCAAGCAATGTGAACCAATCAATCCAATTGAAATCAAAAATCCAGTGTTAAAGGCTTTCCACCCAGATATAGAGCTTTAAGCTAATAACTCAGAGGTTTTTGGGGGGGGCAATTTTTCAGTGTGATCAAGGTTTTATTCAAATCTCTAAAATACCAGATTCAAAGCATAGACTGCAAGTAAAACATTTCAGACAAGAATCTAGGTGACTTTTCACGGTTTTCAGGATCAATTTTCAAGTTATATGTTGACTCTATGCCCAATGGATATATCATGCAACTGATTTATCTATCTAGCAGGTAGATATCCCTTGTGAGTCACCAAAATGTTGCCAAAAAATAATCTCACACTTCATTTTTGGGAAACTAATTACAAATTCTAGACTTAAAGGATTTAATCATGATTATTGATTCATTTTAATACACCTTGGTATCTTCAAACTTGTCCAATTCGCTACTATGCATAGATCAGCTCCAGGATCATTACACCGTTGAATTAAAGAAACACTTGATCAAAATCTTGTGTTTTGGCTTGAGTTGAAGTTGAGTTGGTCAAGCTGGATCATGAGTTGGGTCACGATCTGATTTAATCAAGTTGGTCACTGAGTTGAGTTTGATGGCGAGTTGGGTTGGTCGCAAAATCAGCTAAGTGTTGAATCAAAGGAGTCATGAAAGCCTATCATTAGTCCACATGAACCAATGATGGTGAGGATTAGGGTTCAATTTTGGGTCGTGGGTTGCAGTCAAAGGATCATGAATCAATGCCTAGCCAATCGAGCTCTCGGAATCAGGGATCTCAGTAAAGTGGGGGAGGTGGTTGTAGACACTCAAATATGGTAATCTATCATTTGAAAATATAGATCTTAACATTGCACACTTGCATACAAAAATATACTCTCTTCACTCTTGCTTAACACACCTTAATAAATCTTTGATTACTTTCATATATTTGCATACCTCTTTGTCATTGGTTCCCGAGGTTTTATATCATAAAACACATATAAAGACATCCATTATCTGACATAGAAAGCTAAGTTGGGTTTTCACTCTTGTTCAAAACTACCAATTTCTATTGGAATTAACACATGCCAATCCTAACCCTAATATACGGTTTTGGAACGATATGTTTTGGGCCCAAAATCTCAATTTCATTGTATTCACATGGAATAATATTCCCTCTTGGTTGGAATTTCATGATAAAATAACCATCATAAACCTATACAAGCAAGTTAATCATACCTCATTTGAGGTATTGGAACTTAATGTTCTCCTTATGTTAAAATAAGCAAGAAAGACACTTAATTCTTGCTAGAAAAGGAACTAACTAATGCAAATCCATTAAGGCAACACCCTTTACAGGTTTGAAGTCTCCTCCCAGATCAAGGAGTCTCCATCTGCTTTCCAAAAAATAGCAAAGTGACCCTTCCCAAGTATTTGAGCAAGTGTGAAACTCAAGTAAGGCATTATCAAAGTACAATTTTCAAGTTCTAATTGCACTACGATAGATATCACATGCTAAGAGAATGTTGTGTTTATTGAATGTAAACTAATATAATCCTATATAAATGTTGTGGGTTGGCCAAATAGGTCGGGGATCACACATGAACACTCCACTGAACCTATGGAAAATTGCTTGTATGGGGTACAAGGGAGGAAATTATAACGATGAGGGGTGAAGGAGAGAAATTAGGAAAGGAAGGTTATTGTTGTGAGTAGGCCAATTACAGAGTTCACACCCAATAACCAGAGTAGTTCATCATTCAATATAGAGGAAAGAAAAATGAAGCTATTAGTGGGACCAACGAATTAAAGACACATAATTCCTTAGATTCATCTATCAAGGATGCAAAGTTCCTTTCCAACACTATGCTTGCAAAGTGCATAAAAGAGAGAAAAGAGGAAACATGAGAAAGGGAAATGGAAGAAAAGTAGCTTTCATTTCTTGTGTAGTGATGAGTACAAAGCATCAATCAATCTACAACAATTCACAATTGCTACCAAAATATTGATTTTCAGGATCCTTTGGAATGGAGAAGCCATCCCAATTTATAGCCTTGTGAATTGACCTTTCATCTCCCCCTACATGACTCTTCATGTTCCTATTCCACTTGTGACCTTTCAATTTCCCCTAGAAGAGACAAATTTAGTATCTCTCTTATAATTTTGAGAGAATACTTTTACAAATTACAAATATTGTCACTTAAGTGAATAGGACAAAATACCATGATTGCTTACAACGAAGAATTAGAAGAAAGGGAGAGAAGGGAAGAAGGGAAGGGGATTGATTGAACTTGTTGAAGAAGTTCCTTCTGACGAAGAAATTTCTGACGATGATCACAGTATCCTCCTTTTGCATGATGCACAAACACTCTGGACCACCAAATGAGTGTTTAGAAACACTGTTGAAGATGATTCCCCATGATGTGAGCTCAAGATGACCATGAGATCACTCTCTCATGATGATCCTTTCTAGATGCTTGATTGATCAATTCCCTTAGCTCACTGAGCTCATTGAGATCACTAATCAACTCCTAGCTCACTTGTCCAAATCAACTCACTTCAAACCACCCAGCTCACCAACTCAAACCATTCAACTCACTGAGCTCAAATCACTTAGCTCACTAAGAGACGATGATGAATCCAACTTGACCAATGAGAAACAATGAATCCACTTATCTAATGAATCAATTGAGTTCTTTGACTATTTTTATGAATCTCTTCTGACTGACAATGTCCTTGAATTTCTCCTGTTGCGCCTGAGATGCTCTTCCTTGCTTCTGGACACGATTGAGCTCAACATGATGTTTCCAAGACCTATATGAGGGTTTCATTTCTTTGTTTGAGCTATGAGATCATCCCATAACCCTATGAAGAGTCCAAAAATAGGAAAGATGAGTGAAAATGGAGCCATCTGCAACTTTTTGCACCCAAAATGAAGACTTTCTATTTTTAGCAGGTAAGACCAGGACCTGTTATTTTGGGACATATCACCTGTTTTTCTCAAACCTAACCTATTGAACCTTCTAGAAAATTCCAATTTACCTGTGTTGATGATGTATTTCTATTTTTATCCACTTTCTATTTTTAGCAGGTGCTTTTTCCAGACCTGTTATTTTGGGAAAATTGCCAATTTTGCCCTGCCTTCCATTTTGCACCGTTTATGACTGTTCTAGGTGATCCAAACTTGCAATTTGGGGAAATTACTATTTTTAGCATGTGGAAGGGAGTAACATATTATATTTTTAGTAATTGAAAAAAATGACCCCAATTTGTGATGGAGACATTATTTTTAGATTCGGCTCTTCGTCACAATCTCATGCTCCAAATTTCACAATGTGTTTCACCCACCAGAATGCTTGGAAATCAAATAAGTAATTTTCTTAGTGAGGGTTTCAGGTTCAAAGCTTCCATGGAATCCATTAATGGAGTTCACTGAGCTTCATATATCACAGAGATGCTTTAGGAGAGAAAAAATCATTTCAAACCTTGGTACGATCAATTCCTTCGCTCACCGACAATGAAAAATCTTCATTCTAACAACCATAGATGCTCTGAGAGATATTTTCATGGTGGATGAGGAATTTATAGGTTTAATGGAGGTTTTTCATCATCCTTCATTGATTTATGGAAGAAATATGAAGGGAAATGAGTTGCAATGGCTTTTATACATTCTTCCAGGCAACACCTTTCTCGCACGCACGTGGAAGGAAGAAGCACGACAATTAGAATTTTTTGCAATTTTTTTTTTACATCATCTTGGACATGGGTGAATTTTTGTGTCCCAAATATCCCAAGGGGATGGGAAATATGGGGCAAGAAAAATTTTCCCTCTTCTCAGCTTGACAAGTGGTGGGTAGTGATTGCTTGGCGGAGGAGAGAGAAGAAACACTTGAAAAGCTCCCCCTAGGGTTGAGACTGGGTCACATGGAGGACTTGGGCAAGGGCTGGGCGTGGGCGCATTTTTGTGTCCCAACTATCCCAAGGGGATATGGGATATTTGGTGCAAGAAAATTGACCCTCACCTAGTGAGGACAAGTGGTAGAAGTGATTTGGTGAGGCAGAGAGGAGAGGGGGCTGAAAATTTGCATGCGGAGCCTTCCCGAGGTCACATGGAGGAATCAAGGGCCAAGATTGGGCATGGGGAACAATTTTTGTGTCCCAAATTTCCAAAGGGGATGGGACATTGGTGTAAGAAAATGTTCCCTCACTTGGTGAGGACAAGTGGCACTTTGTGGTTTGACAACGGGAAGGATTGAGAATGAGTGAGAAGGGGCTTAACTGACAAGTTTGGGCTTCGTTGGGGTCACATGATGATCCAAGGGGCTATCTTGGGCATGGGAGAATGTTTATGTCCTAACTGTTCCAATGGTATGGGATAGTTGGGACATAAAATTGTGCCATCACATGGTGATGACATGTGTCCACCTTCAAATTTGGCTAAGTCCCGAAAGCTTACCTTGGAGAGAAGCTTGACGACGAAGTTTCTGGAGCATCTGGAGGTCTTTTTAGGGAACTTATTTATATGAATTTGACTGGAAAAAACATTTTGAGAAGAATGTGATGGGTCCCATGCTCTGATTCTTCCTAAACTCCCCTCAAAAATAGCCTTTTTTCTCAGGACCACAAGTTGTGCATGTTGAAAATAGGTTGTGGGAAGAAGCATTTGTGTCTTGTGAAAAATATGAAACCACCATCATTTAGATAACTGAATTAACTTTCCAATGGTATCTTGTTTGACCTCCAACTCATTACAGGAGCTCCTAGAATCACTTCCTGAAGCTCAGGTGCTTTTTGAACTACAAGCTTCTTCACCTTCAAAAACCTGCTTTCACTGAACTTGCTCCTAAACCTTCAAATATTTCCTAAATATTCCTAAAAAACTTGCACAACATTTTTAGCTCCTCAATACCACTTCCCAATGAATTTGGGCCTTCAAATCTCAGGGGAGTGCACACCTGTCTTAGAAAGGCCAAAAATAGCCATTTTGGGCTCACTGAAGAATCTGCCTTAAGAAGCACTGCATCAGAAGAACTCCATGATCTTATTTTTACATTTCAAACATATGGAAAAGGTTTTCACAACATATATGAGAAATTTTAAGGATAGGGATAGGCATGACATCAGAGGGAAAATTGATCTGGAAATACCTAGGAGGGTTTACAAGCAAAAAAAATTGACACTAGGGTATAGCTATCATGTTTTCACCATTAAAATTTTACCTTGAAAAAACACATGAAAACACATTACAAGGGTTTGAGGGTTTGAGTAGAGTTTATAGAGCCATTTTGAAGGTGAGTGAAGACGACCGACATACAACGACAATCATTTCTAGGAAGAAAATCACTTGGAAAGTTGTAGACTCAAAATCCAAGAAGGGACAAGACCGTATAATTGGGTCAGAACCATAGGAACGGTCTTGAACTATATCCTCCTTTGTGTTTTGATATTTTTCTAGATCAATAGTCACTTTATAAAGTGTTATTATGATTTGGGTGCAATTAATGTTGGAAGTTAATTAAATCAAAATATCCACCTGTAATATTAATTCATCCTTTTTTATGTATGTTATTTAGGAACATTCTAAATTTAAAAGGTTGAGATTAATCACTTAAAAAGTGAAATCATTTGGTGAACCTGACCTCTAATCAAACATCATAGCCCTAACCCTAGTGGCCTTAGGGTTTCATTTACTATTTAGGTATGATTTTTTTTCATTCCCATATGGCTTTTATCATGTCCCTATCCCGCTTTAGTTTATGATATTTCTAATCAATCCATTGAGCATCTTAAGCTTTCACCTCCTACTCATAATAATTTAGTGATGATTTTCTATGGTACTTCCTTAATTTGGATCCTGAAGATTATATGAGTTGAGGTATCTTTATGTGCCATTGAATATTAATAATGAAATTCCTAATGTTATTACTCTTCATGATGATACTTATCTGTAGATCATGGTTCAATACTAACTCTATCTAATTTTCATACTCAACTCCCTGTTAATCCACATCATATTACAACCTATTATCAACATCATGATCCTTGATTGATCTAAGATTTCTCATGATACAACAATCTAATCAAGCATATTTTATCGATAGATCTCATCTATCTATACCCACATATTTTGTGCCTAATTCCTTAGGGACACCTAACATACCCATGTAAAATGTGTCTATGCCTATTCCTATAGCCACTATTGTTACTACATCTCATATCCATCATCATATTGGATTGCACACCTCTTCATATAACACACAAGATCTTGAGTCCCTTGTTCATTCTCTCCAAGCACAAATCTTACATTTGCAACAAGGTGTCTCTCATAATTCTAATGCTATGGACTCTTCTCAATTACTGCATAATCCACTTGCACCTGATGTTGTCTCATACCCTTTTCCTATTGGTTTCACTACACCTAAGCTTCCTATCTATGATGGAAAGGGTGATCCACAAGAAAACCTTCTATCTTTTCATGTTGCTTGCTTTGATTATGCATCTAATGATATATTGATTACTAATATATTCCCTAGGAGTCTTAAGGAATTTACTTTGTAATGGTTTTATAATCTCCCCACACATTCTGTGCACTCTTTTACTACATTGGAAAATCAATTCTTGGCACAATTTTCAATCAACATTGGGGATAAGTTATCTTACACACAAATGTCCAAAATCAAACAAGGATCTGAAGAGCATATCAATGACTATGTCTTGTGTTATCACAAATGCTTACTAAGATGAGAAACATATTAGATGATAAATGAGTTACAAGACCTTTTTGTTCAAATTTTTCTCCTCCATTGCAAGAATCAATCATATTCAAAAGTTTCAATCTTTTGACCATCTATGTCATACAATGAAAGAGTGTGAAGCTAAGCTATTACATATGAATAAACTCAAGTATGTTACTAGCACCTCTAATACTTCCAATGCCAAGTTCCAAAGCAAACCTACTTTCAAAGGAAAAATGTGTGACCCTAAGGTTACTTCTAAATACATTGTCAATGTTGTTTCTCAACCTACTAAATCCAATTGCAACCTACAAGATGAAAATTTACAAATTACCTTATTCCCTCCACATGGTTTAAAGAAATTACTTGAATGCAATCTCGTGTCTCTCCCTCCACCATTTGAGGTTGATATGAGTAAGCCCCAAAGTAAGATCTTTGATGTTAATGCCTATTGTGATTATCATAGATGTATTGGTCACTCTACAGATCAATGTCTTAAGTTGTGACATATCATTTAGGATCTTATTGAATCTAATGAAATTGAATGGGATGAGCCTAATGAATCTTCTAAGCCTGTCAATAATAATGCTAAGTTGAAAATATTTAATGACCCACTTCCTAAGCATGTTAATGATCCATCTACCTCAAAATTTCATAACACACATCATGTAGTGCCACCACCACCTTCTTATGATCACCCATTGGATGCTATTATTGGCACTGTTTCTCGCACATCGCCTTCTACAATGGTCATTTATTTTGATGATTCTAATCCAGATGACACACTTGTCTTTGATACATTATCTATTCTGGTCTCTATCCATCAAATTCCTATTTAGGGTGTCTTGGTTACTCCACATCATACATATAATATTTGTGCATGGCCCTTACTTCAGTCTCTTGGTATTTATTTTGAGAGTTTGTGGTTGATTCTGATCCACATTTTTGACATTTACACTACCAATCACCATCAGATCTATCACTACACATACTTCATTCTTAGTTGCTAAATATATCACTACTAGGGTATTGTATTTAGGTATCCCTTGGATACATGCTTTTAGGGCTGTCCCATCCATCGTTCATCAATTCATTAAGTTTATTAGTCATCAGACAGGTTGTCATTATCTAAGGTGTTCCTTTTAGGGATTTCTCTCCTTATGTGCTTAGATCTTCTACAGTTTCCAACCCACTTCCTAGTGTATCTACATATATGCCTATTGTTTCACACACTACCTCATATAGCACTAGTACTCCTAAGTATCATAATAGGCACTTGGTTACACACAGAAATTCACACCATTCTAGGTCTCTTGATGGGCCTTTACTTGTGCATGTTACATCACATCATTCTAAGGCCTCTAGGTCTCCCCTATGACTTCTTATGTGAACATTATCTCTAGTAGCACGTAACCTTATCCTATCTTACGCAAATATTCTAGCTTTATGGATCACACTACTACTTCTCATTGGTCTTCTAGGAGTTCCCATTCTTCTATTCCACCTCACAGATATGACACATTGCATTCTACTCAATGTTCTACTATTTCTAGTTCTCCTCATAGGCCTTTTGTAGTGCATATCACCACCATGGTTCCACTTGCACTTGAGTCACATTCTATGACACATTCGAGGCTTGACCCTTCATCATTTTATGTAGTTATTTCACCTCCTCATAAGGTTATTTTGGGTTAGTTCCATGCTATTTCCCTCTCATTTCCCAATGATGCACTCTATTTATAGGTTCAAACTGACTATTGAGGGAGCAGTTCCACACCTAAACCTCACTTTGCACACACACACACACACACAAACCTTGTTATTTCCCATCCTTTAGTTGCATAATTTCTATCTATTCCCCTCCATGGGGGAATTCTTGGATCACCCTTCCTTCTCTTTGAGAATAGGTTTTCATCTATGCCCTCATGGAGGGCCTAAAACACAAAAAAATACATTCAAATATTGGCAAAAATACAAAATCATGACCTATTTTTATAGCATACATTGTTTGCACTTTACATTATACATGTTGTTTACTCCTTTGGTTTGATAGATAACATTTATTCTTTACACACATGCATTCACGTGGTATATTGAGCATGATGTAAGACATACATAGAGTGATACATGATGATAGGTGTTGGCCTTCCCTTTACCCAGACTTCTAACCTTTGGGGCATCTTTTTTGCATACTACATCCAGTGTTATATTTCCATTATAGTTATTTTATTTCCTCATTACACTTGATTACATATATCTTGTGTAATTTGCTATCTTTTGTACTAACAAGACTAACACATGTGTCTTGTGTAGTGCTTACAATTATTGCTAGCTCTTTCATATATCATATATCATATGCTTTTTATCACATCTTGTTATGATTGTTTTTCATACATGTTTTCTAGTTGTGTGTGTATGTGTGTATGTATGCTTGTTTTCCTACTCTGATTGTGGCCTAAGGGCCTTGATTGTCTTGTGACACCATGGGTGTCCCATGTTTATGGTGTAATTCCTTGTGTGTGGTTGTGTATCTCTTATTTCTAGGCCTATGGGCATTGATTGTCTTACAAACCATGGGTGTCCCATGTTTGTAGGTATTTTTACCTTTTGTGTGATACTGTTTGGAATTTTTGCACTTGTTTCTACATTATATGCACTTACTTTTCTACTAACACATCGTCTTCTATTGTTGTTACTACTATTTCGTTGCATTAACATTGTTTTGTTATCATGCTTCTTGTTCTTGTTGTTATTGTTTTGTGCCATGGTTTCTACCATGTGCATCCCCTTTTGTAGGTACAATTTCTTCTTGGTGGCCACCACATCAGTCTTTTCAGAGGTTATCTATAGGTTCTCAACTTCTTAGACATGGGTATCTTTCTTTTCTTGTAAGTCACACACTCAAATTATTCATCGCACATGCCGCAAAAGAGGGGGGAAAGATCTGGGTTTATTCTACATTTCCAACAGACACATGCATTTTTTAGGCACAAACATATGTAAAGACAAGAAAATTTTACTCAGAATTGGATTCAAGAGCAGAAAATTGGAAAAAATCTACATGCATGGTCAAAACATACAGTCTGGTAAGGACCATATAGATGGTTCTGACCCTACCATACATTTTTGCCCACTGGAAATTTCTCCAGATTTGTCAGAATTTTTAGATTTATCATCATTATTACAACATTTTTATATGGTTTCATACTCAGATTGAACTCAATTTGGAAAAATTTAGGGGGCATGAAGTATTTCATTCTCTCCTTCTCCATGGTACTCAGTTTCACTTCTAGTTTTGGACACATTGGGGGCATGGGTCTCCTTTCTCCACTCATATTTCAACATGCAATCAGTTCTACTCAGTTTCTACTTAGTTGTATGGCACATGGGAAGAGTATGGGGGCACTTATTTCTCTTTTCTATTATGTGTCCTAAGTTACAAAATTGGGCTTATATTCATCTGTAGTGGTATGGTCCATGGGGTTATGGAAGGTAGCACAAAAGCTAAGTTCTTCATGGGAAGACTTTCCTATCCTCTTTTCACTTAAGGGGAAGATATCAGAGTTGTTGAATGGATTTGATACATGGTCTTCCTCCTTGGTAGGGGTGCTTTGGCTCCTCTTTTTGGTTCTTCTCTTTGGAATTCATGTGTTGGGTTGGTACACCTAGCACATCAACCTCTCCTTGGCACAATTGGGGATTGATCACCCCAAATTCTTCATCAAAGTTTAGAAAATTCAAAGCACAAGAATGGGAGCATATTCCCTCCACGAGACAAACATGTGTATTCCTTCCATGTTTTGCATCTCTTTTGGCATTTCTTGTTGCACATTTCTTTATAGTAATTTCATTACATTTTGAGTTAAAGTTCAGTTTCCTATCTTGGGCATTGACTACACTCTTGTGTTGCAGGTTTCATTTTGGAGCATGCCAACACCAACACAATGGGATACTGCAAAACAAATTTATTGCAAGAAAATACAAAGTGTGTCTACACACTCAAGTATATTTTCCTTTAAGCATGTAATTTTCATTTCATACTTAAAGGGGGGAAAATGTAGACACTCAAATTTGGAAATCTATCCTTTGACAATGTTGATCTTGACATTACACACTTGCATGCACAAATACACTCTCCTCACTCTTCCTTAGCACACCCTGATATCTCTTCAATTACTTTCTTATCTTTGCACACCTCTATGTCATTAGTTCATGAGGTTTTATAGCATAAAAAATATCTAAAACATCCATCCTCCAACCCATAAAAGCTAAAAGTATATTTTTTCTCCCTCTTTGTCAAAACCACCAGTTTTAATTAGAATTGACACATGTCAATCTTGACCCTATTGTATGGTTTTGGACTGACATGTTTTGGGCCCAAAATCTTAATTTCATCATCTTCATATGGACTAATATTCCCTCTTGGTTGGCCTTTCATGACAAAATAACCATTAGAAGCCTATATAAGAAAGTCAATCATACCTCATTTAGGGTCCTGGCACTTTATGAACTCCTCATGTTAAAATAAGCACAAAAGGAACTTACATACTCCCTAAACAATGAAATAACTGATGCAAATCCATTAGGGAAGCACCCTCTATAGGTTTGAAGTTCTCCTACCAGGTCTATGAGTCTCCATTTTCTTCTCCACAAGCAAAAAAGTGACCCTTCCCAAGTATTTGAGCAAGTGTGAAACTCAAGCAAGGATTGTCAAAAGCATATTTGTCAAATTCTGATTGCACTACACTATGGTAGATATCACATGCTAGGAGAAAAATGTGTGGCTTGATCCCTCTTTAGAGTAGTGGCGACATTTACAGTGCACATGCACAGGGTTCCCACAACCCACCTAACTTTGTTTTTGTACGAACCCCATCTTGTACTACAAGGGTTTGAGGGTTTGAGAGAGTTTATAGAGCCATTCCAAAGGTGAGTGAAGAATACCAACATAAAATGATAGTCATTTCTAGGAATGCAGTGAACACATAGGAAGTTTATAGGCCCATATTTCAAGTAGGTTATTATACCATAGGGGGTCAGAACCGTACAAACGATCTTGACCTATTTCTAGGTATTTCCAGGTCCAGTTTTAGGTTCCAGTTTTATAACGAAGCATTTCCAGCCTCAAGATCAGCCTATTCCATGCATTCAGATCACTCAAAATCCTCCAAGATCCACATAGAATCAACTAAGTGCAATTCCTCCTTTGTGTTTTGATAGTTTTTATATCAATAATCACTTTGTAAAGCATTATTCTGATTTACAGTAATTAATGTTGGAAGTTAATTAAATTAGAATATCCTCTTGTAACAGTAATTCATCCTTTTTATGCATGTTTTAATCTTTAAGAGACTTAATAGGGTTCCCTTATAATCTTGAGAGCATAAAACTGCTTATGAACATCAAGGTAATGCAATGCTCTGTCTCCAAGAATAGGACAGCTTGGTTTAAAAGTTAACCATAGGTCACTTTGATGGACTAATGGATCTCAACTGTATTAATATGACTTCAAGATCTCCTAAATTCTTATATTCAATATTAATCAAGACCATTTTAGATCATCCTCTTTAAATTGGTCATGTTGGAACTCCTATTGAATCAATATTTCCATTATGTGAGTAGTTCTTGGTCACTTTAACTGTGTATTGTGACCACACAGATTTACCAGTTAAAGGGGCCTATTCACAATAGTTTCAACCATAAGATTTGTAGACCATGTTATTGGACCAGTTTTACATGCTCATATACCTTGATCCAAACTATATTATTCTCTTGCTTAACTATATAATCTCAACTCCTATTAGTCTACTTACTCTTCAAATCTTCGAGCAATTGATATTGTTCATGGTTAGGAACCACACAGATCTATATCAAAAAGTTATGCAAAAGAATCTATAGAGATAATATGCATACATCTAATGGATTCCAAATCAGATATAATGTACCCCAAGAATCAATCTTCAACTTTTCATGAGTAACCTTGAAATGAGTTTCACCATTACAATGTGTATATCATCCAAGAAAATCCTGACACCCATACTTAGTCTACACATATTAATGTTGATTGTTCCTTTGACCAGTTCAAATAATGGGTGATCTTATTGATTTATAGATCATACCATATGATACCTATCTATTGGATCTAGTTTCAATCAATTAGGGGATATTTTGGACTCAAATGGTCATTATGAGAAGACTCTTAGTCTTGAACATAAATGTTCCTCTGATCTAGAGAGCTTGTGCAATGCTTTCAATTCCTTCTAAACCTATTTGTAAATAGACATTCCTAGCCCCTTTTAGGTCCTTTATAAGATGTTGAATTATGGCTCTCATGAAATATCCCATTTGAATAGGATAAAATATCAAAAAACCCCTTTGTGTAGTACACTAAAATTTGGTAATTTTTCTCTTTTGACACTGGAAAGTACAAGATTCTTGGAATTTCTCTCAAGCAAAAATTAGTACACCTAACCCATGACTCATAGGGGCTTACAAGACTCTACTGACACACCTTCGAACCAAAATTTCTTGATGATACTGACCCATATTTAAAAAATGGAGTGATGTTCCTACATCAGTAATGTATGAAATCCATTTAGAAACTCCACTTATTAGACTTGTAAACTTCACAATTCATATTTCCCCTCTAGGGTCAAAAATGTATAATAGGGGCAGGAACTATCTATATGCTCCTAATCCCTAGTGTACAAATTTTGACCTTGATCTTGATTTTGATCTAAACATTTTAGTTTCATATTATTATTTGGTTTCATTTACTCCTTCCCAAATTGAGCCTTTGTAACTCAAATTACCTTTAGAAGCATATATAAGAAAGTTTAGCTCACCTCATTTAGAAACCTAAAAATATTATGGAACTCTTATTACAAAAATCTAGCATAAAAGGAACCCAAAGCTCCCTACACTACATGAAATTACCTCATGCATATTCAATAGGGAAGACACCATATACAAGTATAAAGCTTACAACTAGGTCTAAGGTATTTCTTCCCACGTTTGCAAGTATCCAAAGTCCATCTCACTCAAGTAGATTGTAAAGAGAGAAACTCAAGTTGAGATTATTCAAAGGAATGATTTCAAATCCAATTACACTATAGCTAGATATCACATGCTATGTGGAGAACGAAATGCAGTTCGAGGCCTCTTCAGAGTAGTGAAAATATCAATGGTGCACAAGGGTGGCCAAAACCCAAAAAATGTTTGTTTTGAAAGACTTCTCATCCATATTTAGAGTTTGAAATATTGAGCATAGCATTCAGAGACCCCCGTAGTGTGATGGAAAATGACCGACAGAAAGCGACAAAGAGATTTAGATAAATGAAAAACCTAGAAAGTTACAAGTCACATTTCTGAGTAGAGTTAAGACCATACAAAAAGGTTAAGAATGTATAGACATTATACCCTATTGTACTGTCCTACCCAGGAGCATTTTTAGGATACATTTATAGTTCTAAAGAACTCTCAGGTCCATATATCCATGTTTCATCATTTACTGTTTTATTAGATTTTAGGATTCAATTTTGTTAAGTGAAATAAATCACTAAAACTAAAAAATAACAGGGTTTAATGATACTTGTGTGAATGATGACAAAAAAGGTGGATTTGAATGCATACATGAAGCTTCTTTTCCAAAGAGCCATGAACCTATACACACAAACATGTAACTTTGATAAGAAAGATATTAGATGATAATGAGATGAGGTAATTGGAAAAGGAAAATCCCAAGAACGAAAGAGCTTTGTTTGAAGGGTGTCTGATAATTAAGCTGTAAATAATGATAACAATGTAAATATTATCAAATAATGAAAATGGAAAATGATATATATATAACACCTGGATGCCAAGACTCAATCAACGTCCTCAATGATAGGCTAGGGAGGGTTGAAAATGTTTTCCTAATAGATATTGGCCTCATCACTCTACTTGAGGAGAACTTCTAACTACTTAGTGATGTCGTCTGGGTCAGGTGTGAAGGAGATGCTGCATAGACTTAGCTCGTAGTTGATATCAAATTTTTCCCACATAAATGGTTGATGCACAATTGGTAGGTCAAAAATGGTATCTGATTCATAAGACACTCCTAGAAGGGTCATCTAACAAAAACACAATCTTACAAGAAATAGATGGTTTGCTGTGATTACAAGATATTAAGATAGACAGATAAAGATGTATGAAAAATGTAAAATATGAGGATTTTAGCATGGATCAACGATAACTAGATAAGATTGGTACAATTTCTAGGTTCCTATCCCATGTCGATCACTTTCAAAACTAGGTTGATTAAACAAGTTTGATTACAAACCTCCTATGATTCTTGAATAGAATATGACCAATAGTATTTTGAATGTAAATACTAATGATTTTGGTTAACTATGAGCAAGTTAGAAAATATGTACTTGTTTCAAATAAAAACATACATTACCAGATGAGGAGGAACTTTGGACCAATGACGTGCCAATGTGGAGAATAGATTTTCTCCAAAGGGAGTAAAGAGACTGTACAATGAGGTTCAATGAACCACTTCACGTGTTGTATACAATACATGAACCTTGGAATGATCTTGGACCTGTATCATATGAGTGTTAAGGCTAGATGCATAGAATAAATTTAAGCTAATCCTTGGGCAAAGAAACTGAGTTGATTTATATCGGAATCAATGTGCATTTCCCATGAATCAATACCGGTCGACACTAATTATGAGAAAGACATTATTTTATATTAAATTTAAGCGAAATGGATTTGATTTCAACCATTTCCTTTTGTGGGGTTTTCAGTTTTATGATGGTGTAACAGTTGTTTTGAGTCATGGGGGGTTGTTAGGAGGTTAGGTTTATTTTTTTTTATTTAGCTTTTATGTTTGGAGATTATGGGCATCATGAGTGGTAATGAACCTGGTAAATGTAAGTTTTCCTTAAAGGATATATTGACTATGTGTGATTATAAAGGAGTGTCCTAGAGTGTGTATACATCTAGGCCTGGGAATTAGGTCTGATCTAATTATACTCCTGTTCTACATTTCCCCCTTTTTGTCAAGTGGTTTATGATGGATAAGCCGCAAGACAAAAATGAGTGAGATAGTTAGATTTATGTGGTTGGATAGGTGATCCCCCTCAAATTGGGGGATATGATGACACAATGGTGATGGTCACTAGGTTGAATGAGATAGATGGAGGAAATAATGAATGAGTGTGTAAGATATGAGATTACATTTTAAAATGTGTTTCAGATTGATATGACCCATGGATTGCAAATGAAGGATATATAACCATAAAAGTGAATTGTGTGACAGGAATCCTGGAATCAACATGGTAGGGAACATAACATGGCCTCAACGGAGGTGAATTAATGTCATACAAACTTGTAGGAAGTTAATTTAAGAAAAGATTGTAATATGGAAATAATATTGGAAACACATTGGTGAGGAACATAGCACAGCCTCATAATGAGGCAAATTAGGGTGTCATACGGACCCGTGAGTCACCAAAAAGATCACTGTAGTTGAGAGTGTGCATCTAATGGGAGGGATCCACTCATATGGATGTGCAAGATGTGAGACCAATTTTTCAGGAATCATAGATTCCAATAGGAATGCTCTTATGCATATTAAAATGCAATGGATTTTCAAGACAATGGTCTGATAGAATTTTTATTAGTGATACAAAGCATGGAAAAAGAGTTGGATCTTTGTCCTTCAAATTTTGAGGAATCAGGATAGAATAGGTCCTAACATGATGGGATGGAATAGAGGAGGAAATGGCCACATAGTTGGACTTAAAGTGAGATTGATGTCTAAGAGGGAACATCATAGCTGATAACAGAGTTCAATTATTGAATATGTAGTGAAGGATTCTTATAAATATTTGTGGATAGGAAAAATTGTAGCAATTCAATCTATGGATGGGTTCCAATTTGGGAATAGGTGTGTTATGGGAAATTCCCTCGATCACAAGTTTGAAGTGGAATGAAAATATAACTTCGGAAAAGTTTTTCATGGATGAAGAAGATGCCTATTGATGAAAATAGAGTTGGGTCAATTCAAACATGGCTAGGTGAGTTGATGGGACTTGGAAAATGATTCAAAGATGACTGGAATGGGTCAACGATGATTGAATTGGGACATATTCCAGTGAATTGAGACTCTATATTGGATTCCATTAGTAGCAATATTGGATTCCAATATTGTCATTATTGGAATTATTCTAGTTCCAATTTCACTATTATTGGATTCCAATATCACTATTATTGGATTCCAATTTGGCTATTATTGGATTCCAATTTCACTATTATTGGATTCCAATTTTTTAGATTTTCAATGTTGAGAGTATGTAAGGCTAGCAACTGCTAACTATTATAAGGCATGAGCCTTTGGATTAATAGCCAAAAAATTCAAAGTCATGAGTGGTGAGATGCTAACTATTATTTGTTGAGCCCGTTGTATTAAGGTGAGCGATCGCTAACTATTATAAGTCATGAGCCTCAATGTAAGGTGAGTGGTCGCTAACTCTTATAAGTCATGAGCCTCGATCTAAGGTGAGTAGGTACTAACTCTTATAAGTCATGAGCCCATTGTATTAAATTAAAGTGAAGTGAAAAATCCTCGATGTAAGGTTAGCTGTTGGTAACTATTATAAGTCATGATCCCGTTGTATTTAAGTGTGAGCCCCGCACTCTGAAAGTGCAAGCCTCACACTCTACAAGTGTGGGGCATTTTAAAGTCTGAGAGCCTCACAGATTTGAAGTGTGAGCCCCACACTCTTGAAATTCTGAGAGCCCCACACTTTCTAAGTGTGAGGCCCACACTATGAAAAGTCCAAGCCTCACACTTTCAAAGTGATATCCCCACACTCTAACGAATCTGAGCCTCACACTTTGAATGTGTGAGTACCACACTCTGAAAGTGTGAGCTCTGCACTTTCATAGCACAATGAAAGTGTGAAGTCTCACTCACACTTTCAGAGTGTGAATCTCAAACTTTGAAAGTGTGAGGCACACACTTTCAATTGTTAAGTATGCACATATCCTTAAATTTGACACTGGCCTTAAATGCTAGTGGTGTTATTTTGACTTCTGGTGGAACTCACAATAAAATTACGTTCTCACCCTGAAATATACCTTGTAACAACTCAAGTATTGTTTTTTAGATTGTACAAGTTCACTAGTGTTTATTATTATAAACTATATCTCTGAGTAATCATTAAAAGAAAACAAAAAAGTTGGGAGTTTATGTATATCACAAATTCTATTACTATGAAAGATAGTAGAATTTATGCTTGTAAATTGTTCCATTCTCCATATAAACAATGAGTCACTTCCGTGAGCAAGAAAATGAAATAATCCTTGACACAATGCAAGAAAAATTTTTGTGAGAAACATTTTTTACACCCTCAGAGATACATTGAACCATTATTTTATAGTTTACATCAATCAAAACACTCATTGTGCCACAATTGTATTTTTTCTGAGTCAAGAAATAACAAAATTGATCTGTCATCATCTTTACATTGAAAGGTTCTATCTGTACATTTCAAATTTGTTAAAAATTCATACATATACAGTTGTAAATTTATATAGGAGTCATCTTATATGAGGAATACATTTGTCACCTTTTACAAGTGGACAATTATTTGCACAAAACATGAATACAATCCTACTCCTATTCAGCAAGTGGAAAAGGAACAAATTTCCCAAAACCCAATATTGCCCCTTCTAAAAGAAATTTGGGCACACTTTTATCTATTTTAAGGGTTCAAGTGGTTTGAATTATTATGGAAAAAAATATGGACTGTAACAGGTAAAAATGGTCATTATTTACTTGAAAATTGGCTCAGCCATTGAGAAAAGTAGACCCCGAGAAAGTGAGGACTCCAGGGGATGCTTTATTTTTTCCCGTCACAACACCGTCCAAGTCTTGTTCCAGTCAAAAAGTGTTTTGTGAAATCACCTCACTAAATCTCACAAACAAATGCCTTTCAGAAGCACAACTTGTGCTCCCTGTAACATCATTGTGCTTACCATCTGCATATCCATCCAAATACCTCATGTAATTATTACTAGGGGTCAGTTGGTTCATTTAGATACTAGGAAATTACGTAGGAGCTAGCACTGTAGACATTGAATTTAGAGCTTTGGCAACGTCATGTATGGTGGGTTGAACAGATGGTCATTTCTTGGTACAAAGAAAGGCCAACTATAAGTTTTTCTTACAATCCCAAAATCCCTGTAGGTTTCTGTAACTTCTGTATTAATAGTTTCGATGAGTGTGTTATAATCTACTTTTGATAGAATTTGGTTCACTTGCCAATGTCAAAGACAATTCCATCCACATTTGATTTCTCCTGACAAAAAACCTTAAAAATACTTAAACAACGTACAGTGTAAGCTCTGAATGAAAATTAACAAACATAAATCTTACCAACTTTGGCAGATTTTAGTTATTGGCCACAACTTCCTTCCCATCAGCAATGCCAGAAGAGCAATCTGGTAACTGTATACATCAGATTTTTTATTCGGCATTGATATTCTTGCATATTATGGGTCAATGTAACAAATGGTACCCATAACATAGGTAGAGGTGTGGTGTTTGGCTGAGGAAATGCAATTGGAAATGCCAAAGTCTGACAAATTGCATCAAAATTATAATCCAAAAGAATGTTAGAAGTCTTCACATCCCTGTAAACAATGTGTGGGTTATAGTCATAATGAAGATATGGCTATCCTTCTTTAGCACCATGAGAAATCTTTAGTCGATCATTCCAGTCTAGCTTAATCTTCTTTGATGATCCTATACGAAAATAAAAATTAATAAAACACTTGTTAGATTTTCCAAATATCCATTTTACTATGAAGGTTAGAGGTTGATTGGACACTTCTATTTCAAAAATTGAATCTACAATGTACAGATTCATTTTTCTTCATAACATAATCATTTTACTCACCATGTAGGATGTCTCACAGACTTCTGTTTACCATGTAATCATAAAACATCAGGTTTCCAAGTGGAGAAAGTGAACATCCATGCAGACTCTCAAGATTCTGATGCTTGATGCTTCCAACTATTTCCACATCAGTTTCAAATGCAAGCAAGCTTAGTGGGTAGCTACTGTACATTCTCTTTATAGAAATTGGCTTAGAATTCTTTAGATCACATTTATAAAGATTTCTTGTAGCACCATAGCCAATTACATATTTCTCTTTAAGATTTTTTGTGATTGTCATTATGTCATTGTACATGTAAAGAGCCATGTTCATGTGCAGTATGACCAACCTTGGAGAACCTAAATGTAACAAATAGATGTGTCAATAAAGAAATTGTAATATGATATTGCTTTCTGATTTGTCATCTGATAATCTATACAATATGAAATCATGTCTTTCCATGTTAGTTTTAACACCTTGCTCCATGTTGTTTGCAGAGCCTTTTGTAAATACCTTTGGATGATTTGAATGGTACAAAGCTATAATTATGCACAATAGTAGTACTTGAACCCTAACAGATGCAAACAATTTCTGGTTTTGAGATGGATGTTGTTCATTGCATTGGGCCACAATTTTGTTAGACAACATCATACATATCCAAGTTTGCCAAATTTTTTATAACAATAGAAGAATGTCTCTGGAACTTGAGCTATTTAAAAGACAACTACTATTTCTTGCATCAGTTAATTGGTGATATCCAAAAACCATAAGAAACAAAACTGAATTGGTACACAGAGAAAATTTGTGTTTATATCTACAACTGTATGGAGGAAAACATGAAAAGTTTTTAATGACAGGAATTTCCCCAGACAGATTGTTGTAGGAGAGGTTTCTGTAAAATAAATAGAGCCATTTACAGTATCTTCTATTATTAGGGAAAGAGAATTAAATTTATTCCTTTCTCAAAGACCTCCATAGTTTTCACAATGAAGACCTGTTTCCACAATGATGTAGTGTAACTCAATTTTTTTTAAAGTGATGGGAAGATAGCCATCAATCCACTATTAGCTCCTCTATCCTAAAGTTGTACAGATTGTTTTTTACATTGACAGAAAGATATTCTATAATATATTGATGCTAGCAGCCACTAGTCTTCACTTCTAGCAACGAATTGACATCTTCAAACAAACCAAATTTAATAGTGATTAATTGTTGAAATTGCATAGTGCAACACACAACAAAAAAATTTTTATTAATGATTTCTTGATTTTTATAACTGTAGGAGGGTTGAAGGGTCCCTTTCCCTTTACATTACAGATACAATGAGAGGATCAGTCTAAAAAACCTGAATGATCCAACAATACTTTGGTGAAAAAATGCTTAAGGGCCTATGCCAAAAACACAAGTGGTTGGGAATACAAAAAAAACCCCAGACCAGTAAGACAGACAAGATGATTTGGTAACAATGCAACTGACAAGGCTATATAACAACCAAAACAAAGTTACAACCTGATGGATTTTAGAAGCACTTATTTATTTGAATCAGATGACACCTCCATAACCTCCACTTTAATGGGGATGAAAATGGTTTCCGCAGGTGGTTCCAGAAAAAGATGCTCTTTTCCAGCAGCAACCCGACTCTTTAACCAATCGTATGCCTCACAACCTTCCTAGTGAAGAAGATCCCAACATGTCAGTTCCTCTTGCAGTAGAGAAAACATATCATCCAGGTCAGGAAAGGGGAGTGAACTATCTCCCACCCTCGGTGTCTCACCCCATTTGGACACACCAGACACGAATCACATTAGGACGTCAAACCATTTGTACAACTCTAAAAAAATGGCCACGTCCAAAAAACCTTCCTATTTATAATGAGCCTCAGATAGCAAGGGCCATGACACACTCATGGTTTTTTCCATTTCCACTTCCATGCCAACCCTATACGTTGGCTTGATCTAGTGACGACCCATCTCCAAAGCCCAATCCTTCACCGGGTGTATGATAAGAAGATGACAAATGAACATCAAAGAAACTTCCACATTTACCCTCAGACATCCCTCTAGAGAAAGATAATCATCTCCAAGAACTCCCTCAATAGCAACCAGGTCTTTCTGTGTTTCAATTCAAAAAATGGATTTCAAACGACGACGCAAAATTTTGGTATAAAATGCCATTTCACGCACCGACGCGGAAAATTACATGAAAGGAAACATTGGAAAGGCCATGACAGATGAAATGAAATCCAGTGAAATAAACATGAAAGGTGTGAAAATAAGGAAGAGAGGATCGGTAAATATATGGAGTGACTATGCCATCACATGCTTGTAATTAATACAAGCTTGCTAGGGGCTTTAATATCGACCTTTATTGGAAAAGGTGATGAGTCTGGGTGATCAACATATTTATTTCCAATCTTATCACGTGATTTTCTATAAAATCCACCTTTTTAGTACCCTCCCAATATATAAGATTTAAGGTCCAATCTGTAATTAATGAAAGCATAAAAAGGAATTTTATTCACACAAGTTTTTTGATGGCGGCGTTAGCAATAATATGAGAGTCACCTCCAATAATTAATTCATTACTATTCAAGTCAATAGCAACGGGACCAACAATGTTCCAACACTTTAATTTATTGATTCATACATTTATTAATTTACATTGGGTGGGAACAGGGTCCATAATCTACAGTCGGGACAACCTCGGTAATCAATATCATGATACTGCACAATTTAATCTTCAAACTATTAATAATCATTGAAAAATAAAAATTCTATATTTGGTCCTTCGAGTAATCTCAATAATTTTTACATATACTTTTAATTTACTAATTTGGGATTGATGGTGTGTTTTATTTATGAATAACATCTTATATTTTATTAAAAAGTAAAATGATATAAGAATATTCACCAAAAAATGGGTGGTATGGAAGCACGCCCCAAAGCCACGAGTTAAAACTAGGCAGACAAAAATCCTAGGAGTACATCCGATTACAAAACATCACAAGACAGAAAAGCAAAAAAATTAAGCCTCAACTATGAATTACTGACCAGCAGGGCACAGATCTTGATCATGCCATCAAGAGCCAGACAAGTCTCGAGGATAGACAATTCCCTTCTGTTGCTTTCCTTCGAAATAACAAATATCGGTGTGGTCTTGAACAAAAAACTCATTACTTAAAATTTAATGAAAATAGTCTAAAACTTCCATACTGCATCTTGTTTCATGATACAAATCATATAGCTGGGCAATACGAACCACTATATTGGAAAAAAATTGATCGATACAATATTGTATCGACAGGGTTGGTTATAGACAATTCCTTCTACACAAATTATACACAACATGCTTTCCACTAACATTCTTTTCTCAATACCCTCTTCAACATTCTCTGTAATAACACCTTCCACATTTGCGAAATGACTTCTCAAAATTTACTACATATCTGCACAAACCACACTTCTCTTACATCAATCAACATTATCAACTTCTATCAATCCAACAAACACATTCCAAAAAAAATTCTAGTCATTAGTCATGTTATTAATTATGCGATTAGCATCTGGAAGAAGGTCACCCTTTTTTTCACAGGCTATCTTGCCAAACTAGCTTCAAGGATTGGAGAGAGTCTGACACACTCATATAGCACTTAGACCCAGTTTTTTTATTTTCCTAGGCCTACAAAAGTTTGTTTATTTTATCAAACACACCATTGGGCATACTATATCAGAAATATTTGATCAATGCAATAGCATATTATATTAGAAATATTTGATCAATGCAATAGAATTTCATTTAATACTGAATCTTGTTCACCTTCACCCTGCATATGTGGTTGATCCTTTAGGTATATTTTCTTTGAAGGATGATTTTAAGAAAATATGCAAGGCCAAGATACATGTCTTCACAGGTTTAAATGATGTACATCTGTTACGATGATCTAACATTTCCATACTATGTGGCTATGTTAATTACAAGAAATTGTTCGAGCATAGCAATAGAAAAGCCTTCCTTTTCACTAACTAACGACACTTATCGGTTGCATAAATTCTAGTCATGAGTCATCCTTCTCGAAGGTTTGTATTCAAGGACTTGGCTCTACCAAGGATAGTCCATCAAATATAATATAATTACAAATAATGACTTCAAACCTGTTGAGATTGTTTTTTTGCATGGTTAAAATAGATTCGTCGACAATATATAGGATAGCAGCCGATAGCCTTCTCATCAATGAATAATTGACAAACATAAAACATGCATTGCTCTTCGCGGACTCAGATCAGTCATTCTTGAGCAAGACCCGTGTTCATCTTTGCCTTAAATTTTTAGTAAAATGTTTAGGACTATTTTGTTTAACGGGTTATTTCTAGAAATATGCAGGGCCAAGATGATCAGGATACATCTTCACATTTAAAATATGTACTTATATTATTATGCTCTAACTCTTATCTTTGTTACAAAGACAGTCACTGAATTTTATTAGCTCAATATTTTTTAAAAACAAAAACAGTAGAGCCTAGTGAGCGCCAAGCCACTCCTTTCAGTAAGTAATATAGATTAGCGATCGCTATGCATTTTCTTTGATACAAACCAACATGAAAAATTCCTTGCGATGCCATTTCATCCATTCATATGATCTGTTATCTGAGTGCTATGTTCTGTAAGTATCGTAGCTTAGATGGTCACTAAGCATTTTTTGTAATACAAACTTTTTTTATTTTCTATTTTCTTAATTAAGAAACAATTTAGCCTAGAGGCCGCTAATTTATTCCTTTCTCATTTAACAATAAACAATAAGCGTAGAGCACTATGTTCTGTAAGTATTCGAGCTTAGCGGTCGCTAGGCATTTCTTTTATACGAAATATTTTTTATCTCTATTTTTGAAATTAATAAACAGTTTAGCCTTGAGGCCGCTAATCTATTACTTTCTCAAAAGACCTCTGTAGCTTTCGACAGTAAACAATTTTTATATCTCACATATTTTGCATCTAAAAATTTCACAAAAAATGCCTAGCACCCAATAATATCTATTACTATGATCTGTTATTAGAGCGCTATGTTCGAAATAAGATATTGTTTAGCCTAGCTGCTGGCAAATCATTCCTTCCTTAAAGTAATCGAGCTTAGCGGTTGCTAATAATTTTCCTTAATACAAATTGTTGTTTGATCTCTATATTCAAAATAAAAAATCAGTTGAGCCTAGTGGCCGCTAATCTACTCCTCCTGACAAGTAGCAGAGCTTAGCGGTCGCTAATCATTTTCATTGATGCACACCGATGTGTTAAAAAAGAAAAGATGCAAAGGTGTGTGCCTAGCAGTCCCTATGGTGTTATATGAGCACCCTGAAAACATTTTTAGTAATCATCTTTCTTCCCTACTATGCAAAGTCCTCCATAGCTTTCGACATTAAAAAATTGTCCATATCTCACTTATCTGCCATCAAAATATATTATGGAAAATGCCTAGCGACCACTAATATCTATTACTATGATTTGTTCATAAAGCATCTATGTTATCAAGAAATTGTTTAGCCTATTTTCCACATAATCATTCCTTTTGGTAAGTATTGAAGCTTAGCGGCCGCTAAGCATTTTCTTTCACACCCACTGTTTGATTGATCTTGTTCAAGTAATGGAGCTTAGCGGTCGCTAAGTATTTTACTTGATACGAACCGATATAAATTATGTGTTAGACACAAAAGAACTTATGAGTAATATAGAAGTTGAGAAATCCTTCAATGGTATGTAGTGCCACACTTGGTTGTGGAAGGAATGTATAGTCAATAAGATAAGATTATAGTTAATGAAAATACTAGTGATCGAAAACTATAAAGATATTTATTTACATTACTGGAAATGAAACATAGGAGTTGTAGAGGCTAATAACCGCTAGGCTTCTACTCAACAAAAAGATACAACAACATACGACATACAAAGTTTTTCATTAACATGTGCTGAAGAGAATACCCTGATTCCCTATAAAATGTAAGTATTTATTATTTTGAATTCGGTGTTGCAAAAATATCATTCTAATGGAGCTTAGCGGTCACTATTTTCTTTCCTATCTATAAGGTACTCTCAAATTCTGGTGAAGCATAAAATTATGTTTTAGTTTTTCTAGAGTAAAGCGTTAATAACTCCAAAATATCGTCGATCACGAGATTTATTAGAAATTTCATGCCACGTGGCAACATTTTAATGGATTACAGTTACAACTTAATAATGCAAATTTTTATAGGTAAAAAATATTTGTTAATTCTATCGCTAATTAAAAATTTCTTAATAAATGTGTCAATTATATAATTGTGTAATTAACTGGTTCAAACTTGCAAGATGCCACATTTTATTGGATTTTTTTTTGAATTAACAGACGATAGCTAAAAAATATCGAATTCACACTCGATAAAAATTAATAATAAACGAGGCGTATATCGCTCTCTTAAAATTTAATTTTTTTGCTTCGTAACATTCACTTCTATTTTCTAAATGGTTTTTTATTATGCTTAAATTAATATTTTTCATTTTCCCGCGAGTTCACAAAGAAACTTTTGACGTTGTCCCAACAGTTTCTAAAGTAGGTAGTATTAATAAATTTGATTTCCCCGTATCCCACGCTATTCCCCAAATTAACGCGAATTATATTTATAAAATACCGAATTCACTCTAGATAAAATATAATTAACGAGGCTATATCGCTCTCTTAAAATTTAAATTTTTTGTTTCCTAATGTTCGCTTCTGTTTTCTAAGTGGTTTTTTATTATGCTGAAATTAACAATTGTTGTTTTGCCACGAGTCCACATAGAATTTTTTTTCGATGTATCACTTGTTTCTAAAGTAGGTAGTATTATTAAATTTGATTTCCCTGAATCCCACGCTATCCCCTGAATTAACGCACATTATATTTGAAAAATATCAAAATCGCACTCGATAAAAATTAATAATTAACGAGGCGTATATCACTCTATTAAAATTTAATTTTTTTGTTTCCTAATGCTCACTTCTATTTTCTAAATGGTTTTTTATTATGTTTAAATTAATATTTGTGGTTTTCCCGAGTGATCACAAAGAAACTTTTGTCGTTGTCCCACTTGTTTCTAAAGTAGGTAAAATTAATCAATTTGATTTCCCCGTATCCCACCATATGCCCCAAATTAAATGCAAATATTAATGATGGGTTAATTCAAGGTACGATATGTGAAAATCCCCCACATTAAATGACAATATTTGAAATATCAAAATCCCACACTTTCACTTTAAGAAGGGGAAATTCAAAATTTGAAATTTCCTATTCCCACTTTTATTTAGTTTTCAGAATTTCTTTCATTGAATGCATTTGGAAAAAACTAAATAAACTGGAGAAATATATATTAGGGTTTCTTTTTATTTTGTAAGCATAGAAAAGGAGCTCTTGAAATCAGAATACAACACACACATGCACTAATTTACTGGTCTGAGTGCTCGATTCCTGGAGAGTTTTTTGAATGGTAAGATGAGGCAGCGATCGTAATCACATTTGGGGGTGCACAAACAAGACAAAAATAGTGATAGTGGATAGATCATGGGTGCGAGTGTAGATAAGGAGGTTGAAAAAGGATGAATCAAAAGAGACAAGAAAAATAGGTTGCAGATAGAATCTCACTGATACTGTGTTTTAGAGAGAATACAAAGCTTTAACAGACATTATCAATTACGTCAAAATATCAGATACAACTAAAATAGGTATTTATCAAAAGCATCTATGTTATTGTATGTGTACCATAGTTGATGGCGGGCACTTGCAGCAGCTCTGTATTCATCTAGTTCTTGTGTTTTGCACCGCAATCCATCCCTGCCTTTCCCTTTAGCACCTTTGCAGTTCCATTCCATCTTCTTGTCAAAATGCGTTGCTCTCTCTGAAACCACATTTTTTCCACCCATGACCGAAGATTTTGTAATCCCTTTTAAAATATTTATTCCTTCCAAAAACCCATTTTTTATGTTCAGTCGTAGCTCAAGTATTCATGTCTGTTAAACGGGTTCCCTTTTCATCCCTTCTATCTGTCTCTCTGGTTTTTTTTTTTTGTTGATTTTTCATTCTTCTTCATCCATTTAATTTTTCCCGTAAGCGTTAACATCTATCTCTAGCAAAAAAACACGAATCACATATTCTTTTTTTATAAATCGTAATGGTTTTCTTTTGTAGAGTTTAGGTAATCATTTTGACTTCCTTTAATGATTTTTTTAATATGAAAGAAATAGTCATGACTAATTCTTCAATATTCAATTCTCTCTTGATTTCCATGTTGTTATACATAGTTTTTTATATTTGTTTCTCCACGTAGAAATAATTAAATGCATTGTCTTTACAATTTTTTTATGTTTTGTAAAAGGTAAGCACATTATATGTTCTCATAAACATTATTAAATATAAATGTTAACCATTCTATTTACAAACATATATTTCACTTACAGTTAGTAATGACTTACTTGATAAATGAGCCAATATAAAGTAACAATTTTTAAATTCTAAATTAACATATTCCAAGACTAGAGGCCGCTAAGCTAGATGTTTACGACATTGCCTAGCTATTACAAGACAACACAAGGAAACAAATATTCGAAGACAAGACAAATATTAAAGAGTTTCCTGAATATATTTTTCAAACAAGAACAAAGACTAGTGGCCGCTAAGATTTTGGTTGACTGACATACGATATAACTAGGATGGCTCACCTGAAAACCGAGCTAAGCACCATTATTATATTTAGAGTTACATATTAATTTATCAGAATCCTACCATGATATTCGAAGCCTAGCGGATGCTAATGTCGAAGATTAGTAAATAGCATTGGTGCAACATAACAAAAACATGAGATTAGCGGCCACTAGGATATCTGTTGCCTTGCATACATGACAATTAGTAATGACCCAACTGAAAAATTAACTAGCTCCTTTATTATATTTGAATGTTATATTTTTACCTTCTAAGAATAACGGCCACTAGGGTGGATGTTTATTTTTTCGTGTAACATAATAAAGACTTAAGATTAGTGGCTGTAATGGTAATTATTGTCTTTGCATTCAAGATATTGATTAACGACCAGACTAAAAACTCAAAACTGAACTAAACTCCAACACCAATTGTTTAGCCAGGTGGACTCTGAGTACAACATGATATTCATAGTTTATTACATGATATTCCTAGCAGCTGCTAGGATATTTGTTGTCTTACATTCAGGATAATGTATAACAACTCGATTGAAAATCTAACTATGCTCCCCGAAATTATATTTCAATTTTAAAAGACTTTTTTTAATGACTGGTGACCGCTAGGGTGGTTTCTCACTACATTTATTTTCTGAATAATCATGATTTGAAATGAAAATTTAGGCCTAGCGGCTGCTGAGCTCAATAGTATATTTGTAGTCTATCACATGAATGCCAAACAAAAATATAAGCCTAACACCCATTGGGTTCAATATGGTTGCAACATCACAGAGGCTTGAGGTTAGTGGTCACTAGGATAGTTGTTGTCTTGCATACAAGAAAATTAGTAATGACTTGATGGATATCCAAATACATGACTCTAGTTCATAGCTCTGGTATAATAGAATCGTTTACCATCCAAAATTTACAATCGGAACATAGATGGGGTGCTTCAAATGCTCCCCGCAATTATATTTCAATTTTAAAAGACTATTTTTAATGACTGACAAATGCTAGGGTGGTTTCTCACTACATTTATTTCCTGAGTACTCATGATTCCAAAGGAAAATTTAAGCCTATCGGTCACTGAGCTCAATAGAATGCTCGAAGTCTATATCATGAATTCCAAATGCAAATTTAAGGCTAGTGGACACCATTGTGTTCAATTTTAAGCCTAGTGGCCAATTGGTTCAAAGTGTTATTCAAATTAATGTTGTTACAACACCAAAAAGGCTAGAGTTTTACAGCCACAAGGATATTTGTTCTCTTACATACAAGATAATTAGTAATGACTTGATGGATATTCAAACATACTAGACAAAAAATATTCAAAGACTAACAAAAGTTCTTGGGCTATTGGTGAGACAAGTAGTTTGTAATCATCAACCCAAGTTCCATTCCCATTGAGTTCATTAGATGCTTTCAATAAGAGGCCATGTGGACACCTTGAGGTAGGGGTCAAACTTCTCCATATGGACCAAGTGGAACATAGTGGGGTGCTTCGAATGCTCCCCGCAATTATATTTCAATTTTAAAAGACTATTTTTAATGACTGGCGAACATGAGGGTGGTTGCTTACTACATTTCTTTCCTGAGTACTCATGATTCCAAATGAAAATTTAAGCCTATCGTTTCTGTAAGCTCAATAGAATGCACGAAGTCTATCACATGAATTCCAAATGAAAATTTAAGGCTAGTGGCCATTGTGTTCAATTTTAAGCCTAGTGGCCACTGGGTTCAAAATGTTATTCGAATCAGCATTGTTGCAACATCACAGAGGCTTGAGGTTAGCGGCCACTAGGATAGTTATTGTCTTCCATACAAGACAATTAGTAATGACTTGATGGATATTTCAATACATGACTAGACAAAAAATATTCAAAGACAAGATGAACTCAAGTTCTTGGGCTATTGGTGAGTTACAAGTAGTTTGTAATCATCAACCCAAGTTCCATTCCCATTGAGTTCATTGGATGCTTTCAATAAGTGGCCATGGGGACACCTTGAGGTAGGGGTCAAACTTCTCCATATGGACCAAGCGGAACATAATGGGGTGCTTCGAATGCGGATCACTCGGTGGACATTAAGGACCCAAGCCCACCCCCATGTCCCACTTAGAGAAAGTGCTCCTCCACCACTCCAGTTCATAGCTCTGGTATAATAGAAGAGTTTACCATCCAAAATTTACAAGTAGTTTGTAATCATCAACCCAAGTTCCATTCCCATTGAGTTCATTAGATGCTTTCAATAAGTGGCCATGGGGACACCTTGAGGTAGGGGTCAAACTTCTCCATATGGACCAAGTGGAACATAGTGGGGCACTTTGAATGCTCCCCACAATTATATTTCAATTTTAAAAGACTATTTTTAATGACTGACGAATGCGAGGGTGGTTTCTCACTACATTTATTTCCTGAGTACTCATGATTCCAAATGAAAATTTAAGCCTATCGGCCGCTGAGCTCAATAGAATGCTTGAAGTCTATCACATGAATTCCAAATGAAAATTTAAGGCTAGCAGCCATTGTGTTCAATTTTAAGCCTAGTGGCTGCTGGGTTCAAAATTTTATTCAAATCAACATTGTTGCAACATCACATAGGTTTGAGGTTTTCCACTACTAGGATAGTTATTTTCTTGTATACAGTACAATTAGTAATGACTTGACATATATTCAAATACATGACTAGACAAAAAATATTCAAAGACAGGATGAACTCAAGTTCTTGGGCTATTGGTGAGTTACAAGTAGTTTGTAATCATCAACCCAAGTTCCATTCCCATTGAGTTCATTGGATGCTTTCAATAAGTGGCCATGGGGACACCTTGAGGTAGGGGTCAAACTTCTCCATATGGACCAAGTGGAACATAGTGGGGTGCTTCGAATGTGGATCACTCGGTGGACATTAAGGACCCAAGCCCACCCCCATGTCCCACTTAGAGAAAGTGCTCCTCCACCACTCCAGTTCATAGCTCTGGTATAATAGAAGAGTTTACCATCCAAAATTTACAAGTAGTTTGTAATCATCAACCCAAGTTCCATTCCCATTGAGTTCATTAGATGCTTTCAATAAGAGGCCATGGGGACACCTTGAGGTAGGGGTCAAACTTCTCCATATGGACCAAGTGGAACATAGCAGGGGTGCTTTGAATGCTCCCCACAATTATATTTCAATTTTAAAAGACTATTTTTAATAACTGGCGAATGCTAGGGTGGTTGCTCACTAATTTTATTTCCTGAGTACTCGTGATTCCAAATGAAAAATTTAAGCCTATCGGCCACTGAGCTCAATAGAATACTCAAAGTCTAACACATGAATTCCAAATGAAAATTTAAGGCTAGCAGCCGTTGTGTTCAATTTTAAGCCTAGTGGCCACTGGGTTCAAAATGTTATTCAAATCAACATTGTTGCAACATCACAGAGGCTTGAGGTTTGTGCCACTAGGATAGTTATTGTCTTGCATACATGACAATTAGTAATGACTTGATGGATATTCAAATACATGACTAGACAAAAAATATTTGAAGACAGGATGAACTCAAGTTCTTGGGCTATTGGTGAGTTACAAGTAGTTTGTAATCATCAACCCAAGTTCCATTCCCATTGAGTTCATTGGATGCTTTCAATAAGTGGCCATGGGGACACCTTGAGGTAGGGGTCAAACTTCTCCATATGGAATCCAAGTTTCTACATAATGGAGTAAATTCAAATGTGGACTCTCATTAAGGACCCAAGCCCACCCCCATGTCCCACTTAGAGAAAGTGCTCCACCATCCAGTTCATATCTCTGGTATAATATAAGTTTTACATCCACCCTCCAACTTAATAAGGGATCGGGAACCTTCAGGTAGGGTTCGTTGAAAATCAACTAGTTTTCATGTAAACCTCCTCTGTGAACTGGGTATATGAGGTTCAATGAAAATGAAGCCTATTGACATCTTTCAATAGGATGGGGACATCAAATGCAGCTGTAATTTCAGAGTTAGCTCGTGCCCGATGCGAGTCATGCATGTAGGAATCACCCAAAATTTCTTTCTGGATATTAGTTTCCTGGGTTTAAGGAATATCAAGAGATATCAAATTCTTGGTTGAGAAATGGATGAGGTGAGGGCCATCTCCAACTTCTTGTTCCACCACATTGAAGGGTGATGAATGGAAAACATAAGAACACCATTAAAATTGAGCCAGACAAGAAAATAAGACCAAGTAGAGAAGAAAGAGTTTCGGTAGGTTTAAAAAATAAAGATTTTGATTTTAACCATTAATTTCCCTGGTTCATGTAGGCCAACTCTCCCTTTGTGTGAAATTGATATTTTGGTAATCCATGTGCCAATATTTTAGGTTACATGAAATTCTGATGGTGTCCAAACTCATCAATGGTGGTATTAGCAAGAAAATTGGTGGCAAATTTGCTTTTCTAAAATGCATGATTAATACTCCAGATTTTTAATTTTCCTAACCAAAATAGAATATTGGAAATGTAAAAATTAAGATGTTGGAATGGGCTGATCCTTTAGTGCAATTGCATGAACAATGATTTATGAGTCACCTTCTACCATAAGTGAATCACATCCCCTGGTAATAACTAATTTGACTCCTTCCATAAGAGCTTGAGCTTCTGATAAATTGTAGGTGCCCTCTCTGAGTGGGAAGGAGCCCGCCACAATTATATCCCCATTCTCATTTATCACAAGATACCCCACCCTTGATTTACCCATGCCTCTAAGGCCCCAAATTTAAGTTTAAAAATCCAACTTAGTTCAATATGTTATTCGAAGTCCACCACATGATATTTCAAAGGATAGTACTGCACTAAGGTCATAGATTATTTTGTGGAATTGGTGTAGCATAACACAATCTTGTGATTAGTAGCTGCTAGGATAATTCTTGTCTTGCATTAAGGCCCCTCTAACCTAAACCTATAAAGATTGATTTTTTACATTGATGGAATGATATCCTAGAATATATATACATTAGCGACCGCTAGTGTTCACTTCTACCAAAAAATTGACAACCCAAAACAAACCAAATTTAATAGCAATTAATTGTTTAAATTTCTTAGTGCAACACATAACATAAAATTCTACTAATGATTTCTTGTATTTTATAATTAAAGGAGGGTTGAAGGGTCCCTTTCCCTTTACATTATAGATACAATGAGAGGATCAGTCTAAAAACCTGAAATGATACAACAATACTTTGGTGAAAAAAATGCAAGGGCCAATGCCAAGAAAAGAAGTGGTTGGGAATACAAAAAACCCCAGACCAGTAAGCCAGACAATATGATTCGATAACAATGGAAATGGAAATGCTATACAACAACCAAAAAAGATACAACCTAATGGATTTTAGAACCACTTATTTATCTGAATCAGATGACATCTCCGTAACCTCCACCTTAACGGGCATGAAAATGGTTTCCGTTTGTGGTTCCAAAAAAATATGCTCTTTTCCAAGAGTAGCCTGACTCTTTAACCAATCGTATGCCTCACAACCTTTCCTACGAAGAACATCCCAACATGTCAGTTCCTGTTGCAGTGGAGTAGACATAGCATCTAGGTCAGGCAAGTGGAGTGACCTACCTCCCGTCGATGATGTCTCACCCAATTCATCCACTTCACACAAGAAATGATTTAGGACATTAAACCATTCGAACAACTCTCTAAAAATGTCTGCATGCACCAAACCTTCCTATTTATAGTGAGCATTAGAAATAAAGGTCATGACACACTCAAGTTTTTGTCCATTTTTGCTTCCATGCCAACCCTATACGCTGGCTTGATCCAGTGACAACCCATCTCCAAAGCCCAATCCTTCACCAGGTGTATGATAAGAAGATGACAAATGAACATTGAAGAAACTTCCACATTTACCCTCAGACGTCCCTCTAAAGAAATATAATCATCTCCAAGAACTCCCTCAATTGCAACCAGGTCTTGCTCTGATTCAATCCTAAAAATGGATTTCAAACGGTGACGTGAAATTTTGGTATAAAATCCCATTTCACTCACAGCCACAGAAAATTGCATGAAAGGAAACATTGGTCTGGCCATGACAGAATAAATGAAATCTCGTGAAGGAAACCCAAAAGGTGTGAAAATAAGGGGGAGTGATAAGATAAATATATGGAGTGAATATGCCATCACATGCTTGAAATTAATACAAGCTTGCCAATGGCTTTAATATCAACATTTATTGGAAAAGGTGATGAGTCTGGCCAATCAAGATATTTATTGTAAATTTTATCACAAAATCTACCTATTTAGTAGCTATCTTAATAGATAAGATTTAAGGTCCAATCTAGAGTTAATGAGAGCATACAAAGGGAATTTTAATCACACAAGATTGATTTTCCCTGACAAGGTCTACATTTTAATGACGGTGTCACATCAAGTCTCATCAATAAATTATCCAATGAAATGGTGCCACATAGACAACCCATAAAAGGTGATTTTATTCTCAAGTAATGGGTTTCCTTATATTCCTTTGTACTCTAAAGTATTTATTTTAAATCCCTTAAAAATATGTTCTCCACATAATTAAAATGTGTAAAAGAAAATCGGCATATTAAAAAAATCATGATCTATTAAAGGGTATTTTTTAATTTTTTTTTTATGATTGTTAAGTGGCTCTAGCAACCTCTTACATTAGGATTCACGATAACTGGCTCATTTCCTCTACTATGATCTAAACTTGCCTAACTGTGTGTCTATCTTTATTACCAGCCTTAACTAATGGCACTTACATTTCAAGGAATTGGATCTTTTAGGGATATTCCATCTAATATAAAAATTTACAAACAATGAAAACAAAACTATTGAGATTGTTTTTTGCATCGTTACAAATGGATTCCCTGATATTGTAGAGGCTAGCGGCCACTAGCCTTCTCATTAACGAATAATTGGTAAACATAAAACAAACATTGCTCTTCACGACATCTGATACTTTATTCCTGAGCAAGGTTTGTGTACATCTTCACCCTCGATGTTTAGTAAATTGTTACAGACTATTATGTTTAACGGGTAATTTCTTAAAATATGCAGGGCCAAGATGAACATGATACATCTTCAGGTTTAAAATATGTACTTCTATTATTATGCTCCAACACTTTTTTTTATTTTTAAATGCTTTTGACCAGATATTTGAACCAGAGGGTTACGGGACCCCACCCATACAAAGAAAACCAAACAGAAACCAAACAAAACTAGGGAACCCAAGTCCCACAACAAGAACAACACAGAAGAAAGAAACCAAGCAAGAGCAGGCCAAGGATCCAAAACAGATCTGGAAACACAAAATCCTATCCGAAGGTAAGCTAAGAACATGATCACTTACAGAAGCCCACGAGCGTGGCCATCCACAATGCCAATCTCATCCTCCTCCTCCACTCCCCAAGCATCTTCCATGGCCCGACCGATGCCACCCCATGGTGGAACCTTTCCAAGAAAAAGGAGGAAGGATCCTTTTGCATGATCCCAAAGAGCATTGAGCTGATCGATTACAGAATCAATAGGATAATGAGCTTTGGGAAGGTCCAGGGGTGGAAATCTGTTGGGATCTAGGCCACCATGCCAGAAGAGAACATGCACACTCTCTGCATGAAGAAGTAATTCCCTGTATTTCTCTCCCAACCAATGAATCCCTCACCCAACACCAATAGCCTGTTCATCAACATCCTCCAACCAGAGTAGGGGGTCGGGAATATGAAAACCTGCCAATTCCTCATGTAAACCAACTCTGTGAACCGGGTAGATAAAGTTCTCTGCTACTGCCTTGACATCCACTGAAACTGGGTGAAGAAGAAGACAATTTGAAACAAAGGCTGCAACAATATCAGAATTGGCCCTCGCCCTAGGAGATTCCAGCAGATAGTCTTCACCAAGCACACATTCAATCACTTCAGCCTCCCAAACAGATTCATATCAGAATACTTCTTGTAAGCACCTCTGAGAAATGGCTGAGGAATAGGCCATTTCCTGCCTCTCGCCACACAGAGAGATGAAGGGGAAGCCAAGGAAAACCATAATTACCAACAAAAAAGAGGAAGGAAGAATGAGGAAGAAAGGAGCTGAAATCCATTTAAAATATGGGAAGACGTAAGTTTCCATTAATGCTGAGAGTTGAATCTGAGCCTCCCTTCATGTGAAATGATATCTACTAGACCAAACCAAACTTCAAGTTGATTCGATATCAATGTGACAATCAACCCATCAATATTTGCGTTGGCAAGGAGATCAAAGACACTATTAGCTTCCCTGTAGACATGATTAATGCTCCAAGAATGTAATTTGCTAAGCCAAAATAAAATGTTGGAAATGAAGAAATCAAGTCTCATAAATAAATTATCCAATGAAATGGTGCCACATAGACAACCCATAAAAGGTGATTTTATTCTCAAGTAATGGGTTGCCTTAATTTCCTTTGTACTCAAAAGTACTTATTTTAAATCCCTTAAAAATATGTTCTCCACATAATTAAAATGTGTAAAAGAAAATCACATATTAAAAAAATCATGATCTATTAAAGGCTATTTTTTTCTTCAAAAAGTATGATTGTTAAGTGGCTCTAGCAACCTCTTACATTAGGATTCATGATAACTGGCTCATTTCCTCTACTATGATCTAAACTTTCCTAACTATGTGTCTATCTTTATTACCAGACTTAACTAATGACACTTACCTTTGAAGGACTTGGCTCTGTAGGGATATTCCATCTAATATAAAATAATTACAAACAATGACAACAAAACTGTTGAGATTGTTTTTTGCATCGTTAAAATGGATTCCCCGATATTGTAGAGGCTAGCAGTCGCTAGCCTTCTCATCAACGAATAATTGGTAAACATAAAACAAGCATTTCTCTTAACGACTTCACTAAAAACTAACTATGCTCAATTATTGTATTTAAATTTTACAAGACTAGCGACCGCCAGGGAGGATGCTTACTACATTTCTTTGATGTTCCAAGACAAGAGAAGACAACAAATACTCCAAGACAAGAAAATGTTTTACTAATTTTTATGAATATACGTGATTCAAAATGTAGATTCAAGAGAATACAATATATGTAGTCAAACACATAATCTTAAGCCTAGCACCCGTTAGGTAGATTAGCCACCGCAAGGATCCTAGCAGACGTCAGGTTTTCCATGATTTGTTTGTTATTCGATCACTAATTTTAAAATAAGAAACTATTAAGGCTTGATACCGGGAAATCAAAAATTTTGATTACTAATTGAACCTAGCGGTGGCTAGACATTTTCCTTTATACTAGTCGATTTCAATTATGTGATATACACGATATATCACATGAGAACTATAAAAGGCACCTCAGCCAAACACATCATGACATGTATGATTTGTTATTAATAATTAATCAATTCTCAACCCTTATCACCCATGTTGGATTCCAGGTTTTCATAATGATGTAGTGTAACTCAAATATGTTTTTTACAGTGACGGGAATATATAGATGCTAGCGGATGCTAGTCTTCACTTCTAGAAAAAAATTATCTACTTGAAACAAACCAAATTTAATAGCGACTAATTGTTTAAAGTTATGATTATCATTCTAGGAACATTATTGTGCAAGTATAGTTTACTCCTTTCTCCATCTACAAAATCTTAAGTTCATTCCTTTTTTAATTTACAGTTCGACCAATTTAGGTTGGCTTCCTTTATGCATCACGGAAAAATTCCATAACTTACTGGCTTATTTGGCACAATTCAAATCACATATACCATACTTAATTATCGTGTTCTTATGTTAAGAATGTGCTTCTCAAACGTTTATTTATTGTTTAAAATTTACCCTTGCTACACAAGTGAATCTAACATGATGTCAAGGTGAAATCTTGGGATTAAGGAAGACATAGATTTGAGATAGCTTTTTCCCCAAGAGCATCCATCGATCACGGAATAGTTATTTCGATACCATTATTATTATAGTTCAATAATTTGTTGAATTCTAAATTTGATTTTTTTATATGTATATCTTTTGTTTTCTTGACGTTTGGTCCCACCAAGGTAATTTATATTCTTTGCAATGCATGAAAATGTTTAAATAAGTTATAAGGACTCCAAGAGTGACCTTAAACCTAATCTCCAATCTCGTTCTCATCTTATATGACATGCTCTTACATCGCACTATGGTCTCATTCTTAGCATCGTCTCAAAACAAAAGAGTTACGAAAGCACTTGTCTGATATCTTAAAGAAGTACATAGCTAGGAGCATTATAAACTACACATGAACGAAAGTGATCTTGGTTCACGAAGATCCCATATATTTGCATTGCATGATTCCGCATAAGAAATATTATTTATTCCTTAATTCCATAGAATGACATAACAAGGGATTATGAGACAAGAATTCAGTTTCTAAGGTTCTCTAAAAGCAACCTCTTTCAAAACAATTTTGTATACAAAGAGTTAGATTATGGTTTTCTAACCACAAGTTAACATCCTAGTCAACTAGGGTTTCGTTTAATTCCAATTTTCACTTAGGGCTTCACGCTCTAATGTAGATTGGACTAAGGTTCAAAACATATTCACCCATA